>CM076851.1:62278428-62475928 GCA_039519185.1 Astragalus membranaceus | reverse complement strand
CTGTTCCGTATGCTAAACGGAAAGGCGATTCCCCAGTTGATGAGTGTGGGGTGGTTCTGTATGCTTTCTTCTGGCCAGCTGCCTTTTGCCTCATCGAGCCTCCTTCGTAATCCTCTCAAGATTACTCTGTTGGCTGCCTCTGCCTGACCATTGGTCTGTAGATGCTCCACGGAGGTAAAGCGCTGTTTGATGCCTAGGTCGATCATCAGTTCTCTAAATCCTTTGTCTGCAAACTGTGTGCCGTTGTCAGTGAAGACTACCTCCGGTATGCCGAATCTTATCATGATGTTCTTCTTAAAAAACTTTATACAGTTTCTTGCCGTGATGGTGGCCAGGGGCTCAGCTTCAAACCACTTGGTGAAATAGCAACTGCCACGATCAAATACTTTACCTGCCTCGGGCCCGGGGGGAAGGGACCTAAGAGGTCAATCCCCCACCAGGCGAAAGGCCAGGGAGAGGTTAAGGATGTCATCTCTGATGAAGGAGCAATGTGCACGTCGGCGTGGTTTTGGCACTTGTCACATTTCTTGACATAATTTTGTGCATCCTCGTTCATCGTGGGCCAGTAATAGCCCGTTCTAAGTGTTTTTGTTGCCAGGGCTCGTCCTCCTAGGTGTTGTCCGCAGATCCCCTCATGGATCTCTACGAGGACATAGTCCGCTTCTGTTCCTTCTACACATTTTAATAGAGGCATCGAGAAACCTCTATGAAAAGTCTTCCTTTGATGACCGAGTAGGACGCAGCTCGCCTTCTTACGGAAGCTGCTTCTTTTGCGTCAATGGGTTCTTGCCCTTCAAGGATATACCGGAGAATTGGGGTTATCCAACTTTGGCTTGCCTCGATGGTGAGGATAGAGGTGGGCGATCCACTGTCTAGAGGAACACTAGGTCTGGATAGAGTTTCCTGAATGACGCTTCGATGGTTCCCGGGTACTCTGGTGCTAGCAAGCTTGGAGAGTATGTCAGCTCTGGTGTTTTCCCCCTGGGTACATGTTTTACTTCTGCTTTTTTAAACAATTGTAAGAGCTCGCGCACTCTCGTTAGGTACTATTGTAACACTGGATCATAAGTACCAAATGCAGTGTTGATCTGAGAGACTACTAAAAGCGAATCTGTGTGAAGCTCAACTCGTGTTGCACCGAAGTCTCTGGCCAATTGTAGGCCGACTATGCAGGTCTCATACTCTGCTTGATTGTTGGATGTGGAGAACGAAAATGTCAAGGATACTTCAATCATTTGTCCTTCCGAGTTTTCAAGTATTAGGCCTGCTCCACTTCCTTTACTATTTGAGGACCCGTCCACGTGAAGAGTCCACGGTGCCCCCACGTTGCCATCTTGTGGAGCTGTTGTCATTTCGGCCACAAAGTCTGCCAAGATCTGAGCCTTCATGGCTGGTCTTGACTGGTACTTGATTCCAAACTCTGAGAGCTCGACTACCCATTTAATCATTCTCCCAGACAGATCAGGACGATGGAGGATTTGTCTGATTCGTTGGTTTGTTCGAACTACCACTTGATGTGCTACGAAATACGGTCTAAGGAGCCTGGCCGCAATTACAAGCGCCAGGGCGACCTTTTCCACCTTCTGGTATCTCAACTCTGGGCCCTGTAATGCCTTACTTACAAAGTATACCGGCCTCTGGTCCGTGTTGGTTTCTCTGACAAGCACCGCGCTTAATGCCTCATTGGCAACTGCGAGGTATAAATACAGGGTTTCTCCTTCTTCAGGACGTGTTAAGATGGGTGGTTTTGAGAGGGTTTCTTTTAAAAGGTTCAGCAGCTGCTCTTGCTCGGTGGTCCAGTAAGATGGGTGGTTTTGAGCAGTTTGAACTGAAAAGGTCCAGTCGCTTTTGAAATGAAACGAGATAAAGCCGCTATCATGCCGGTCAGCTTTTGAATTTCTTTCTTTGTAGTTGGTGAAGTCATTTCGGTCACCGCCCTACACTTATCAGGGTTGGCCTCAATACCTCTCTCAGTGAGATAGAAACTGGGGAATTTCCCCGCTCGAACCCCGAAGGTGCACTTTTCCTGGTTCAATCTCATATTGTTTTTTCGAATTTCCGAGAATACTTCGATCACATCTTTGAGATGGTCTGGATCATTTTTACTTTTATTAGTTGTATCATGATTTTATGTCATATATTTGATATATGTGTAAGGCATTATTTATTATGTTATAAGAGTATATCATAATAAAGTCCTTAGAATAGATAGTTCGTTCAAAAGAGCATTAAATGTGATTTGATCGTGAGACCCCATTGAATTATAGAACGCTATTCTTGAAGTATCCGTAGCTGGTTCTTAAACAACTAACGCACCCAACATAATTGTTTTTGTTTGTTCTTGAAAACCTGGTTCCAAGATTACAAGGAACAAAGACACCTCAGAATAATTCAGCAAACAACAATCATCAGGTTTTAGATCCTAAAATTGTAGAGACTAAAGACTAAATTAAAGGAAAATGTGTTGCATAAAATTCATACAAAAGAATATTACTAAGTGATGAGTGTATGACAAAAGAGTAGGTATATCATATTCATCTTTTGTGCTTTCCTTTTCTTTTGAAGGGATGCGAGCTAGTTTTGGAGACTGAGCAAAATCACCACCACCTTTATCACTTGTTTCTGTTATCTCCATTGAGGATTCATGCGCAGCTACAAGTGCACCAAAATCCAGGCCAGCTTTCATAAGTTCCTAGAAATTAGATCCAAATTTGAAGAAGTGTTTCTAAAATAACCAAACATAAAACATAACAAAGTAACCAGAAGTACCTTCTTCCTTTTTAGCTACAATAGTGGAATACTTATCAGTCGTAGAAACAATGTTTTCACCAGAGATTTGAATCCATTCATCAAAAGTTTCAGCCGAACTAAAAATTGCAGGCAGAAGAAAGTTGAGAAGAGCCCAAAGTTCATGAAGATTCTTCTGCAACATTATAGATAAGAAACATTAACTAACACTATTACTATGGAAACAACCAAAGGGAATTGAGATTCAAATTTGAAAATAAGCCAGACCCCAAAGCATATAGTTCAAAAATTTGATCTGTGGGGATGCAGAATATGACTACACGGAAATTACTTGTTGAACAAGTGATGTTCAACAAGTATTGTCAAAACCAGCCTAAAATGGCTAGTTCATACTAAATTCAATTAGATGGAAGAATTGACACATTAACATTTCCATGTTACGAAGAGACCGATAATTTGAATAAATGAAGATTATAAATTAAAGTCTTTTAAGATTACAACATTAACAATATCATGCATGATAAACGATATGTTATACCTGGTTGTAATGGTGTGCCAGTTATGAGGAGTCGATAGTTTGTTTTGTATAGCCTCATTGTTTTCGACAGGAGTGAGTTCTCATTCTTGATTCGATGGGCTTCATCAATAATTATGTAACGCCAACTAAATCGACGAAACACAGTCTTTTCCTTGATTACCAATTCGAAACTTGTCACAACCACATCAAACTTTCCAGCAACCAATAGGTCCTCTCTTATATGCCTCTGTAGTTATTTAAAACAATTAGATAAATGTGTCAAAACCACGCATAATAGTAACCCATGACAAACAATTCAGCTCAGGAAAGCTAGTCCCTACCCTTTCATCAGGGTTACCAAGAAACATTACTGCGCGTAAAACTGGACAAAAGCGTCGAATCTCATTCATCCAATTTCCAAGAGTAGATTTTGGAGCAACCACCATATAGGGACCTTTATACCTCTGAACTCATGTAAATAGCCAAACAAAAAATATTGTTTGTAAGGTTTTACCGAGCCCCTCAATCAACAATCAGAAGATAAATGCTACAGTTAGTACTGCTAGTCAAGCTAAATTCAATACTTGTTAACTTAATTTTTATTTATGGAAAAGTTACAATCAGATGAAATTTGCCCCCAGTACCAATTAAAATAATATACACTAGCTATTTAGCAATATTACCTCATAATAATCTGCCCCCATCAACAATGTGTCCTCAATAATTGCACCTTCTGATATGCAAGATCGTAATCCAACCACAGAATGGTGGATTTTGCAGTTCTATGAAAAAATATTGAAAATAAGTTATTTTTCAATAAAATAAGTAATCTCATTCTTCGACATTTTTGCCAAAAAAATTTACGAATTTACCTCATGCCCATAGTGATGGATAAGGGAAAAAATGTGCAATAGCCAACTGAAACAGATCAGAGGGATGTGAAAGTTCTGAAAAAGCTTACCTTAATTACACATCCTTCGCCAATAACACTATCGGTGATATCAGCATCGAGCATCTTAGATGGAGGCAAGTATCAAGGTTGGGTGTAGATTGGAGATGAACGATCGTAGAAACTGCAAACAATGTTGCCACAAACATGAAACACTCCGAAGAAGCTGCTATCACTGAAATACAGTTGACAGTAGGATGAATAAACAACACAGCCTTTACTAATTCACCTAAAATCTGGCACTGGCTTTTTGGTGATTCCCAAATTTGAATTATAGAAAGCCTCAATCGTACCGATGTCTTCCCAGTATCCATCGTATAAGTAAGCTTGCACCTGCACATAATCACAAACAACACATCAGTGATCTGGATGCTTGCGAAACCTGAAAAATTTTGCTGGCAAAACTATAATACACATCAATTTGTTGGGAGCTCCAACAAATGACAAGCAATAACAAGAATGGTTTCTTAATCTTAATCTTAATATTAAACATATAGAAGGAGTGCATACTCTCAATCCAAGGTTAGTCGTTGCACCCGGAATAACTTCACTCCCGAAGTCATTTGCACCAGGAAACTTGTCGCGGAGCAGATCTAACATCACGTGTTTGCTGACAACATATATACCCATGCTAGCAATATACGGAAATTCCTTTGCTCTCTCATCATCGAGACCCAAAATGGTAATATCGACCTAATACAGAAAAGTGATAGCAAAACTTCTTAACCAGATATATACTAAAGAACAAATAACAAAAAAGGGGTTATTATATGGGCTCACTTTCATGGCTTTCAATTGTTCTCCTTGTGGCTTCTCAGCAAATTCAATTATACGCCCCTCTTCATCAATCTTCATTAGACCGAAGGCAGTGGCACACTTTTCATCCATTGGCAATGCAGCAACAATGATATCAGCATCAGTTTCTCTGTGTGCTTGTATAAATTTCTCATAATCCATTCGATACAAATGGTCACCAGCCAAAACTAAGTATTCCAAAACTTTGTGCTCCTCGAAAAGCTATAAATATTGCCTCACAGCATCTGCAGTGCCTTGTTACAGTGAAACCAGATTTGTTAAAATATAACTGTAAGGGACCATGATTAAGGTTGCCATCAACAAGAACCACAAGAATGTAATCATTGGGGACTTTGTTGACCTCCAACTCCTTGCTGCTCTAGCTCTTACTCCCTCAAAGCTATGATGTAATCATATGTGCTGATTCCCTGAGTTATTCCACAATAACCACAATATTTAGCACTAACTTCATAATTGTTTTAAAACGAAATGAGAACTCATTTTTATACAACCATCATATTATCTCCTATGTGCCTCTCAATATCATTTTACTTTTTATGGCAAATATATAATAGAGAGAATAACTAAATAAGCTCCTTCTTATATGAATGATTGTGTAAGATGCATCATGCATTTATTGACAAATGAAATGAAGAGGGGGAAGTACATTTTCTAGTACTGAACAGTTGCCGAGCTTACCTTTTTAATGAGAAGAATGTGAAAGAAGAAAAGCTGAACAAGGGGTAAGGTGGCAATCATAGCCAAAATGGTGCAGACTGATTATAAAAAAAAAGTTCAGCATGCATAAGAATATCAGTTATGACCACATAATATAGGCCAAGAATGTAAGCAAAATTCTCACCACCACAATAACAAAGGGGGCCAGAGAGAAGCTGCTCCCCAACTTGGAGGAAATATCCACTGAGAATTCCTTCCTCTTAACGAAACAGCAGATAAGCACTAGTATCTCGGTCAACCATTGAAGAATAAGCTGCAATCTCAAGTCCAAGGAGCACAAACCATATATATACCTGTCAATAGTTAATCAAAATGAAAATAACAAGGAAATTAAAAATGCTTAGTCATTGATGCTTAAAACCATTTGTGAATTTCTGCTCTCAAAATACAAGTAACAGTCTTTCAGCATATATCAACTGATAATAATCAATGAAAAGAGAAATCAGATTATCATACTCTGCAATGATGATCAAATCGATCAACACGCTTGTCACAAACTCTGTAGTGCTTGTTGTACTTGAAGACCTACAACAACATTATTTCCTCAATGATATTAACTTCTATTATCAATAGTCTTGGAGAAGAGGTTCTAAGTAAAAATGCTTCTACAAACCTCAACTTCACACAAACTGCAATAGAACATGCCATCCTCACTTATTTGTTGTTCTGAAGATTTCTCACTGGAACCATAGTTGCCGCAGATATAAGCACAAGGAGACCAAACCAATTGATAACAGGGTGACGAAGGTGATGATGCATTCTTCTTCTCAATTGAACTAGCAGCATCTTTTAAGTTTTCTTCTGTTCCTAGTACTTCCTTATCCATAGATTTCGGTCCAACTGTTGAAGTATTTCCATCATTCACTAATGAAATCGACTCCCCTCCTTGTTTACAATTGTTGAGTCCATCAAGCTTTCTGCTGTCTGGAATTTTAAGATACTTTTTGGACTTAAAAACCCCTGGATCAGCTGCTGCACACCAAATGTACAGTCCAAAGACACAAGTAAACTGGCAAGAGGCGAGGCATTAATCAAACATGATAGTTTCCTTCAAGCAGTTAAAAATGACATACTTACTTCCTATCTATTACAAGTCTATACTAGATTGACAACCGAATAAGCATTACAACAGAATAAGCATTACAATATTTGAAAGTTACAACCGTGAGTAAAAGCCATAGAACTTTTAATATTGCTTAAATTATCCATAATCAAGTATTATTATCATACTGTTACCACATTGTTCTAATTCCAAGCTTTCTGTTATATCTTGAAACTCAACAATTCAAGACAATGCTGGAAAGCATACATAACCAGTTTTTTTCTTTACTAAAAGATATATATTCAATTTCATTCATGATAAAGTTAGCAATACAATTTGAAATTGAGAAAACAATTGAGAACAAGACTCAACAATGGCTACATACATAACCAGTTCTACAACCAAAAACAGCAGAAAGTCTGCCCAATAGTGAATTGTCACCAATACTCGAACCTGACTGGCTGTACATTTTAGCAGAATGATGAAGCCATAGAAAAATTATATTTCCCTCTTAGAGAGTAGCCACACCATTAGATACCAATACCAATTTTAAATAAAGCCATAAGCCATAACAAATTAACAAACCCACCACTCACTCAAACAAACACAAATCATGAAATAATCACACAAACACCAGATTTCATAGTATTCCATATCCCTTAACAATCTCTATCTAATTTAAATAATAGACATTATTACCTAATGTCAGCAATCACGTTTGGAGAGCCTCCACCGATTCTTCTAGCTTTTTCAACTCAAGCATCAAGCACGTTTGGCGACTGTCAGCAAAAAGGAAGATTTTAAAGCAAATAGAAGAGACACGGATTAAGAATTAGGGTTTTTGATTAAAGCAAATCAGCAAAAAGGAAGTTAGGGTTTTTGATTCAACCAAAAATTTGTGGGTTTTCTATCAAATAGAAGTGAAGCAGAGGAAAAAACTTACCTTTAAGAAGAAGATTAGAGGAGAGGCGCTGAGAGAGGAGAGGAGGAGAGGCGCTGAGAGAGGAGAGGCGTTTCTTTGCTGAGAGAATGAAGGATATGGGGCTTGAGGCTCTGAGAGAGGGAGAAGATGAAGGAGAACGATGGAGTGGTGGAGGAGAACGTTGGTTTGAGGAACGTTGGTGGAGGAGAAGATGAAGGGGAACGATGGAGTGCTTTCCCTCGCGGAGAAGAGAGTGAGAGAGGAGTGGTGCATTCTGAATTCGTGTGAATTAGTTTTGTTTTAATTGGTGTCCGATGCTTTCCGACGGATATTTAATGTTTTTCGAGGGAACTTTCCGTCGGAAATTAGCGACGAAAATATTTTCGTCGGAAACGTAAGCGGGAGTTTTAGCGCCTCTTTTTCTGAATATTTGCGACGACATTTTGGTCGGAAATCTGTCGGAAATTGCGACGGACTAGAGTTCGTCGGAAAAAATGGCAGGAAACAACACTTATTTTTGTAGTGAGCAATTCTCATGCGACCATTGTGAGTAGTCCTTCGACTTGAAGTCACTACGATCCCTACATGTGAAGTTGTAGACTTTAAAGCCATCAAACGTTGTCTGTGATAGGACAATCATAAAGGTGGTTATTGGGCCTGCAATAAACCATGTGGAGGGGTGTGAGTGATGTAGATAGGATTCGTCCCTCCTACATAACAGGAGTTATGTCTTGGGCCTATCGATAGAGTGAGACCGTGGAAATGCATGGCCATGCTATAATGGACCAATATGTGATATTGCGTTCATTATTATTTACGTGTCTACTCCGGGATCGATAAATAAATAATTGGACTTTGCAAGTATGACACACATTGTGACTTGCGTTCAATTAGACATTTGGATGAAGGGACAATTACTGCACGATAAATTATTGTCGCAGAAGGTTAAAATCGGATCACCGGTTTTCTCATTAATTGGGTGACAATGATGCATTGCTAGATGCCGCTCATTGTTTATAATATTTTGTATTATTGCCAATTAAGTGGGAGTCTATAGGGTCACACGGTTGAACGGTTAAATCGGAAAATGGTTATTTAATTAAATAAAGATTTAGTTAAATAAAGAAGGAGTTGGGCTTGTAATGTACAGGGCCCACTAAGGCAACAAATGATAGAAATGAGCATTATATATATATATATATATATATATATATATATATATATATATATATATATGTGATATATTGCGCCTCCAAAGAGTTAACCTAATAGAGTCTGTAACACCCCGGTAAATTTAACATGTAAAAATACTCAAGTGCACCAAAGTATAAACATCAGAGATACTAATTCCTGCTCAGACACTGAATACCACTATAAAATTTTGCTGAAATACAACATAACCATCTTATACACAAATAAGACCATACGGTACTCAGACCATAAACTGTCAGCAACTGTGGTAATCAGAGTCATACAAGAAAGCGGAAAGAAAGATAAACAAAACACTAATGCCATAGTGTTGTGGTACATAGACAATAGAAGGAAAATAAACTTGAACATAAAGCTAAGTCATTATCCTTCACCCGGGGCCACCTACTCGTGCCTCTGAGGTTCCTTCTGTCCCTGTTTATCTGTAAAACAACAACATTTAAACAGTGAGATACAATCTCAGTGAGTTCTACCGAGACCCCTAACTACGCTCTCGGTTTAATTAAGAATTCCTTTTAACTTACACGACACCGTCTGCGCGAACGCTAAAACCCGGTGAACGTGTTATAATCCAGTACGACACCGACTGCGCGAACGCTAACCCCGGTATATCGCACAACAAACTTTAACATAACACCGCCTGCGCGAACGCTGAAACCCGGTGAACCCCCTTACCAATAGTACTTTCCCTAATGGCACAGGGCCTAGGATAAGGGATCATGACTGCCCCGCCTAGTATGTCAACATGAGTCGTCACCCAAACTCGATATAATATATATATATATATATATCTACAATCATATGAACTCATAGTTCATTTGTATCATACTTTACCACGTAGGACTCATAGTCCGCTTTGTTATCATTAACACATGTCCGCACACGTGTACTAATTTTTTTGGTTTTTCAAAGAATTTTAACTTCAAAAGTATATCATAAAACTCTTTTGAAACACACTCAAAATCATGGCATTATAAGCCTAATATCATTATAAAAGGGTTAGGAGAGGATTAGGACAGGATTGGAATCGAAACGGGATCGTTTAGGGCACTTTGAAAAATTTGGGCAGGACTAGGCGCACGGGTCGTGCCCCAGGACGCACGGGTCGTGCGCCCTGTTAGACATTTTTACACACGGAAACAGAACCAGGCGCACGGGTCGTGCCCCTGGGACGCACGGGTCGTGCGCATTTGACAGCATTGCCAAAATACCCTGTTTTATGAAATTTTGCCTTCCAATCAATCCGAAACTCGCCCCGATCGATTCCTAACTCAAAAACAGACAATACCAGACAATATACATGTCCAATCAACATCAAACAATCAAGCAATTCAATCAAAAACTCAACGATTACCAATTTCGTTAAAACGCAATATATTTCGAAATAACGGTTTCGACTCAAAATCTTTCGAAAACAAATCACACAATTCATTTCAAAACGGAATAAACCTAAACGTGAGTAAAACTCACCCTTGAAGCGAGAGTCGTTGCCGAAATCACCGAGAGGTAAAAATCACCGAATCGAACCCAAACAACACCGAACCGCTCCTAACTTCGTTCCGAACTTCCAATCGCGTTCAATCCGCTCCTAGCTTCGATCTTAAACATAAATCAATCATCAATTCCAGCTCACAACTTGAGATTTCAACAAATCAATTCCAAAGGCCCTAGAAATTCGTAGGCCATGAGAAGGGGGAAAAATTGAGGGAAATCTTACCAAGCTATAGGGTTTTGTAGAGGAAGATGAGGGGATGATGGTGATGAAATTTGAGAGGTTGGGCTTCACTCCTCTTCTTCCTTTCTCTTCTCCTTTCCTCTTTTTCTTTCTTTTTTCTCTTCTTTTCTTCCTCTTTTCCTTTCTCTTTTCTCTTCTTTTCTTCCTCTGTTTCTCTTCTCTCTCTCGTGGACCCTTCTTCCTTTTTATTCAACACACACTCACACACATATATATTTATTAATATATAAGTGGTAACGTGGTCCAATTACCACATTGATTTAAATCTCTTATTCCGATTCCAAAACTTCCTTGGCCCGTATTATTCGGTTAACGATCCTGTGCCAGTCAATAATAAATTCTAGCACTCAATAATTTTACCAATTAAGTACCAAATTAATTCAATTGGGTTAACATCCAAATAATTCAATTAATTATTTTGAGGATGTTACATTCTCCCCAACTTGAAAGAATTTTGACCTCAAAATTAGACACAACCAACCTCAAGAGAACAAATACGGATACCGAGTCCGCATATCATCCTCCAACTCCCAAGTAGCTTCCTCGACGGAAAAACCATCCCAAACCACCTTGACAATGGGAATCAACTTTGTCCGTAGCGTCCTCTCGCCACGTTCCATGATGTAATTTGGGTGAGGTTGGAAAGACAAGTCCGGTCGGAGGTCAATCGTTTCAAAGTCTAACGGTTGACTTGGATCGGGAATGTACTTCCGCAACTGAGACACATGGAACACATCATGCAAATTTGACAATGGCAGAGGCAAAGCAATACGGTATGCAAGAGGCCCGACTCGCTCGATAATTTGGAAGGGCCCAATATATCGAGGACTGAGTTTCTTCACCCGTAATGCCCTACCTGTGCCAATTGTCGGTGACAATTTCAAAAACACATGATCACCCGACTCAAACTCTAGCGGCCTTCTCCTTTTGTCGGCATAACTCTTTTGCCTACTTTGAGCAGCTTTCATTCTTTCCCTTATCTGGCGGATCTTTTCAGTAGTGTCATGAATCATCTCGGGTCCTAACAATCGGTTCTCTCCTAATTCCCACCAACACAATGGAGTTCTACATTTCCTACCATATAAAGCTTCAAAAGGTGCCATTCCGATACTGGAATGATAACTGTTGTTGTAAGAGAATTCTACCAATGGAAGATGATCTTCCCTTTTCTTCCCGTTATCAAGTACCGAAGCCCGAAGCATATCCTCTAATGTCTGGATAGTCCTCTCGGTCTGACCATCTGTCTGCGGGTGATAAGCGGTACTAAGAAGTACTTTAGTCCCCATTGCTTCATTCAGAGCTTTCCAAAATCGAGAAGTGAATTTCAGATCTCGATCCGACACTATACTGGTAGGAACCCCATGTAACCTCGCTATGTTCTTTAAATACAACTCAGCTAACTCGGACACTTTACTGCTCGAACGAACCGGAATAAAATGAGCTGATTTAGTTAACCGATCCACAACTACCCAAATGGAGTCGTTACCGGCTTGAGACCTTGGCAATGCCGTTACAAAATCCATGGAAATGTCTTCCCACTTCCACACTGGCACGTCCAGTGACCGTAACAGACCAGCAGGCTTCTGATGTTCGATCTTAACTCTTTGGCAAGTTAAGCATTGAGATACAAACTCAGCAATCTCTAATTTCATTCCATGCCACCAATACATCTGCTTTAAATCTCTATACATTTTGGTGGATCCAGGATGTACAGAAAACAAACTTCGGTGTGCTCCCTCTAGCACTTGCTTTCTAATATCTTCATTATCGGGCACACAGATCCTTCCGTTGAAACAAATAACTCCATCACTTTCTTCAGTAAAATCTGGCAACAATATCTGCGATTGTAGCTTTACATCAATTTCCTGTGCTAAGCGAATAGAATCCCTTAATGAACTGGAGATCCTCATATGGCTCAACACTAACCGGTTTTTCCTTGATCTTGCATTCATATTTAAGTCCCTAAAGGACTCCAACAATTTCATCTCAAGCATCATAAACTTTGCTATGTGATTGGATTTCCTACTTAGTGCATCAGCTACAACATTAGCCTTTCCCGAATGATACTTCAATTCGAAGTCATAGTCCTTCAGAAATTCCACCCACCTTCTCTGCCTGTTATTCAACTCCTTCTGATCAAACAAATATTTCAAACTTTTATGATCACTAAAGACTTCGAAACGAGACCCATATAGGTAATGTCTCCAAATCTTCAGTGCGTACACAATAGCTGCCAATTCCAAATCATGAGTCGGATAATTCTCTTGATGAGTCTTCAACTGTCTGGAGGCATAAGCTACAACTTGTTGGTTCTGCATAAGGACACATCCCAAACCCTTCCCAGAAGCATCGCTGAAAATTTGAAAATCCAAAGACGGATTTGGAAGAATTAGGATTGGAGCAGAAGTCAACCTAACCTTCAATTCTTGAAAACACTCCTCACAATCGGCATCCCATATAAACGGTTGGGCCTTACGAGTCAACCGGGTAAGTGGAAGAACCAGTTGTGAGAAACCTTGAATAAACCTCCTATAGTAACCAGCTAGACCCAAGAAACTTCTTATTTCTGTAACAGATGTTGGTCTTTCCCAGTTCAATACAGCTTCCACCTTACTGGGATCCACGGCAACTCCCGATTGGGAAATCACGTGTCCCAAAAACTTTACTTCCGGCATCCAGAAGTCACACTTCGATGGCTTGGCATACAATTTCTTTTCTCGGAGTACGTTCAGAACAATGCGGAGATGTTGAACATGGTCCTCAATGGTCATAGAGTACACCAAGATATCATCAATAAAAACTACTACAAACTGATCGAGATAAGTATGGAATACTCGGTTCATGTAATCCATGAATACCGCTGGAGCATTAGTCAAACTGAAGGGCATTACTACGAACTCGTAATGTCCATACCTCGTACGGAAAGCTGTCTTCGGAATATCTAAGGCTCGTACCTTTATTTGATGATAGCCCGACCTCAAATCAATTTTTGAAAATACCACGGCACCTCGAAGTTGGTCAAGCAAATCGTCTATCCTCGGCAAGGGATATTTATTCTTGATCGTCACTTTATTCAGTTGTCGATAATCTATGCACAACCTCATGCTACCATCCTTCTTTTTGACTAGCAACACCGGAGCACCCCATGGTGAAGCGCTCGGTCGAATGAACCTCTTTGAGATCAACTCTTCAAGTTGAGACTTCAATTCCTTTAATTCTAAGGGGGACATTCTATAAGGAGCAATAGAGATTGATCCTGTACCAGGAATCAATTCTATTGAGAACTCTACCTCTCTGTCAGGAGGTAAGGATGAAACTTCTTCTGGAAAGACATCTAGAAATTCATTTACCACTTGCACAGATGACAAATCTAAACCCGTTTCAGTAGATGCAGACAACATAATAAGAATAGCTTCCGCACCTTGGAATAATGACTGGCTTGCTTCGGTGTAAGAGATCATCACTTCAGAATCTGCCTGTGTCAAGCCTACGGATTCGGAGGCGAAGCTAATGGTTTGGTCGGCACAGTTGATTATTACATGATTTTCAGCCATCCAATTCATACCCAGAACAACGTCCATACTTCTCATAGGCAAGCAGAGAAATTTCACAACAAATTGTCTGTCCCCTATGACAAGTAGGCAACTTTCACACAATGATTGGGTCTGGACACGACCCTTGGCAGCAGTCAAAATAGTTATCGGTTCGGATAGCTCGGATAATGCTAAACCCAACCGATCCACACACGCTTGTGATATAAAACAGTGAGTTGCACCAGAATCATATAAAATATTGACTGAGTTATTAAAAAGTGATCCTGTACCCCTCAGAAGATTATCAGTAGGCGTGATGGTTCGAGCATCCAATGTGTTGATTCGTCCTTGCCTTGGCGCATTCGGTGCTCCTTGGAAATTTTTCTTTGCCGGGCACTGATTTGCATAGTGGCCCTCTTCATTGCAATGATAACACCGATTGGATCTTTGTGGACACTCGCCACGGTGATACCGTCCACATTTCGTACAATTTTTATACTTCGGTGAATCAGACGTTTGCACTTGTTTCCCTTTGTAATCGTTTCCCTTGAATTGTCTGTTTGGTGTAGAAGATTCAGCCACCTTCTTCTTGCCCTTCCAATAATCTTTCCTTTCAGCATACATCTTCCTCAGATCCTCCTCAGCAACATATGCTTGTTGCACTAAGGAAGGATAATTAACCAGAGTGTAGGAACTGAGCCCTTGGCTTACATCAGCTCGGAGACCTTCTTTGAACATTTGCATCTTCCACATATCATTTGGGGCATACCTCCCCAATTCATAGAACTGAGACAATCTTTCAAATTTCGCCGCATATTCCCCAACTGACAATTCACCTTGCTTAAGATTCACAAACTCTGCTTGTTTACTCAGCTTCTTCACCGAAGGGAAATATTGCTTCAGAAACAATTCCTTGAATTTGTCCCAAGTGAGGGGAGTTCCTTGGAGTTCCATCATTTGTCTTGCATTACACCACCAGGTGTGGGCATCTTCATCGAGCACATTTGCCGCACATATTACCTTCTCTTCTTCCCCGCATTGCAGGGTTTGAAAAATTTTCTCCATTGAATCAATCCAATAGTAGGCAGTCATTGGATCCGGTCCTCCCTTGTAAGTCGGGGGCTTCATCTTTTGAAATTGGAAATATGTCCGGTTAGGATCTTCTTGATGAGGTTGGAAGTTGGGCTGTTGCAGACCCATTTGGTCATGCTGCATTTGCAACATATCCTGCATCATCTTTTGTTGATTCTCGATGACATTCTGCATCCATTCTATGTTTGGATCAACAGGAGGAGGGACGCCTCTACCTCTTCTGGCCATGATTCTGCGAAATATGCACAAAGTATTAAGTTGATCAAGCTCAATGTCTAATAGCATACTAAGAAAATCACGACTGGAGAAAGCAAAGACCCTAAAAGCTAAGTCCGACTAGGTCGAACCGCTCTGATACCAACTGTAACACCCCGGTAAATTTAACATGTAAAAATACCCAAGTGCACCAAAGTATAAACATCAGAGATAATAATTCCTGCTCAGACACTGAATACCACTATAAAATTTTGCTGAAATACAACATAACCATCTTATACACAAATAAGACCATACGGTACTCAGACCATAAACTGTCAGCAACTGTGGTAATCAGAGTCATACAAGAAAGCGGAAAGAAAGATAAACAAAACACTAATGCCATAGTGTTGTGGTACATAGACAATAGAAGGAAAATAAACTTGAACATAAAACTAAGTCATTATCCTTCACCCGGGGCCACCTACTCGTGCCTCTGAGGTTTCTTCTGTCCCTGTTTATCTGTAAAACAATAACATTTAAACAGTGAGATACAATCTCAGTGAGTTCTACCGAGACCCCTAACTACGCTCTCGGTTTAATTAAGAATTCCTTTTAACTTACACGACACCGCCTGCGCGAACGCTAAAACCCGGTGAACGTGTTATAATCCAGTACGACACCGATTGCGCGAACGCTAACCCCGGTATATCGCACAACAAACTTTAACATAACACCGCCTGCGCGAACGCTGAAACCCGGTGAACCCCCTTACCAATAGTACTTTCCCTAATGGCACAGGGCCTAGGATAAGGGATCATGACTGCCCCGCCTAGTATGTCAACAAGGGTCGTCACCCAAACTCGATATAATATATATATATATCTACAATCATATGAACTCATAGTTCATTTGTATCATACTTTACCACGTAGGACTCATAGTCCGCTTTGTTATCATTAACACATGTCCGCACACGTGTACTAATTTTTTTGGTTTTTCAAAGAATTTTAACTTCAAAAGTATATCATAAAACTCTTTTGAAACACACTCAAAATCATGGCATTATAAGCCTAATATCATTATAAAAGGGTTAGGAGAGGATTAGGACAGGATTGGAATCGAAACGGGATCGTTTAGGGCACTTTGAAAAATTTGGGCAGGACTAGGCGCACGGGTCGTGCCCCAGGACGCACGGGTCGTGCGCCCTGTTAGACATTTTTACACACGGAAACAGAACCAGGCGCACGGGTCGTGCCCCTGGGACGCACGGGTCGTGCGCATTTGACAGCATTGCCAAAATACCCTGTTTTATGAAATTTTGCCATCCGATCAATCCGAAACTCGCCCCGATCGATTCCTAACTCAAAAACAGACAATACCAGACAATATACCAGTCCAATCAACATCAAACAATCAAGCAATTCAATCAAAAACTCAACGATTGCGAATTTCGTTAAAACGCAATATATTTCGAAATAACGTTTTCGACTCAAAATCTTTTGAAAACAAATCACACAATTCATTTCAAAACGGAATAAACCTAAACGTGAGTAAAACTCACCCTTGAAGCGAGAGTCGTTGCCAAAATTGCCGAGAGGTAAAAATCACCGAATCGAACCCAAACAACACCGAACCGCTCCTAACTTCGTTCCGAACTTCCAATCGCGTTCAATCCGCTCCTAGCTTCGATCTTAAACATAAATCAATCATCAATTCCAGCTCACAACTTGAGATTTCAACAAATCAATTCCAAAGGCCCTAGAAATTCGTAGGCCATGAGAAGGGGGAAAAATTGAGGGAAATCTTACCAAGCTATAGGGTTTTGTAGAGGAAGATGAGGGGATGATGGTGATGAAATTTGAGAGGTTGGGCTTCACTCCTCTTCTTCCTTTCTCTTCTCCTTTCCTCTTTTTCTTTCTCTTTTCTCTTCTTTTCTTCCTCTTTTCCTTTCTCTTTTCTCTTCTTTTCTTCCTCTGTTTCTCTTCTCTCTCTCGTGGACCCTTCTTCCTTTTTATTCAACACACACTCACACACATATATATTTATTAATATATAAGTGGTAACGTGGTCCAATTACCACATTGATTTAAATCTCTTATTCCGATTCCAAAACTTCCTTGGCCCGTATTATTCGGTTAACGATCCTGTGCCAGTCAATAATAAATTCTAGCACTCAATAATTTTACCAATTAAGTACCAAATTAATTCAATTGGGTTAACATCCAAATAATTCGATTAATTATTTTGAGGATGTTACAGAGTCTATTTTGTTGTGCCTCCTCCTTCACAGTAGCCGTCAGCTAGCACCGACGCCATTCCGAGGAAACTGTTCACATGGACTGAATAGAGACACTGCGCTTGTGGTGTTGGTCATTTGTCTCCTCGACGCTTCAAGAGGTAAACACATGAACCTCTTGTGAAAATTGTGTGCTTACGTGTTCCTTAGCAAGGGGTTATTCCGCTCCGAGGTTATGTCATCTTGATGGCGATCTCGCGAAATCCCAACAGTGGTATCAGAGCCATGGTCGTTTTGGCCTTGTTTCCATGTGTTTCATGTGTTTCGATAACATGCTTATTGTTTTGAATCTGATTCGATCTTTGCCATGTTATTTCCTTTGCCGAAACCTTTTATATATATGCGATATATATGTTGTGATGGTCGTAAGTAGGATGTTTTAAAATATCAAAAGAACGCATATGTATTCATTTGATTCAAAAGTTTGAATCTTTTGTTTACTTGAAACTGATGTGCGTGAGTTAATTGAATGGGACTTGATTTTCAAAGCTTCAAGAGTGATTGCATATTATCATATCACCATGAGATTTGGTTAATGGAAAACAACACACCATGCGCATGATATGTTGTTTGGGAAACAAATCTGTTGCTTAGGAAACAAATCAATTGTTTAGGAAACCAATCAATGCCTTTTTAATTTGACTTTAATGGAGATCAAAATGATTGATATGCATATCATTTAATTTCCTGAAAATTAGCAATTGATATGGGTATGTTTTGTATCTTCGTGATAAAGGCATTAAAGTATTTTGAAATTGTTTAATGTTTCCGGTGATAATAATAATAATAATAATAATAATAATAATAATAGGTGTTATGATTATTATTATTTTATTATTATATTATATGATGATAATAATAAGTGTTATTATTATTTCTATTATTGAGTAATTTAAATACGTGGTATGGGGTTATGGCCTAAAATTTTTGGCATTTATTTTAAATACGACCTGCGTGTCGTGTTTTTAATTATTTTAGTTGTCTACTTAAATAATGTAATTGCTCAAGAGTTGAGGAGAAGACAACACTATTTGTGGATGCCAGTGGGAGAAGCTTTTGAAGCTTGTACGCGGGTCAAAGAATTGTAATAAGTAGTTTATTTAATTCTTAGATATTAGGAGGCCATAACCGTACCACCCTATCTTATATGTTTTATGTATGTGATGCATGATGCGTGTGAGATGTATATTTAACATGTTTGAGAGACGCTTTGCATGTTAATATAAATGTTGATGAGATCGCCTAATCAAAATCCCTCAAATCAAATATTAAGTTTATTGCCTTCCGATGTGTGGCACTCGTCAAGGCCAGTATCGTCTGGTGTGGGTCATGCCAAAGCTGAGTACACTATTCTATATCGGTGAGGTGCGATAGGATAAGATCCGACTGCCAACCATTGGGTCTAACTTAACTCGGTCGATTTCAATAGGATTGAAATAGGCCCAGAGTCAAAGGAGTTGGGCTTAAATTCATAAGATGGTTTGAGCAAGTGTTGCTCACCCAACTGATCCAAGAGTTACATGTGATATAATTGGAAAGGAGTTTCTTACCTAAATAACCATGTTTTGGGTGAATCAGCTCAACTATCTCAGAATAAGGTGAAATATGGATCTTGGTCTCACTAGAAAATCTTCCAATGGGATTTTCCGAGTCAATGGTGAGGTTCATTGATTTGAATAAAATAGTGGGAGCATATTTAGTAAAGTCCTATTAAATATGTTTTATTCATGATATTTATTTTCTGCATATTTCTGTAATTGAATTTACCATAGCATTCAGAACAATATTAACTGTGATTCGTCCTTGAGAAGGACAAGTGGTTTAGAAGTAATTTTCTGGATTGGTATATAAATTTGAGGATTGTCCTCAAGCATGAGAGAAACTGTATATTCTCGAGCAAAGTATTTTGAGTAACCTACTCCTCCTACTAGGATTGAAACGATGCTTATGAGACGCATCGAGTCGATGCCTTCTTTCTAGGATATTTCATTCTTGCAATCATAAAAGGCATATGATGTGATCATACACCTCATGATACTCTACCAAGAGTGAGCAAGACATGAAAAGTTTGAGTCTTCTCGTCCCTTCTTTAGTTGCAATATGTATGGGAAATCCAGTAGGTCCTCATGTGCTTCATGCGATTAGGTACATTGAGAACTGGAAAGGTTGGGATATCCCTAGCGCCAAGAGTTGGCGACACTGACTTAATCCAACAAGAGTTTTTGATGGATAGGGTCGAAAAGTTTAGGCCATCTTGATGGTCATGGAAGGGAAAGGCCCGATGTTTAGTATCAAGGAGTAGTACATGGGTAAGAACAAGTGCAAGCCCAATATTTCAACCTTGAAACTGACATATGAAGGGTTGCTATGGAATGAACTTTTTCCAATATGGTTGGACCGAATGTTGGAAGAAGAATTGATTTTGTACCAGAAAGAGTATAAGTTGAAGAAAGGAAGTTGGACTTCTTCTTCAAATATTTTTGTCATAGAAACAAACTTCCCACCTCTACATCAGATGTAGATTTCACATTTGCATAAATGTGGGGATTTAAAAGGGAGTATTGATGTAGCCCTTGATGGCTTGTCTTGGAACTAAATAAGGGTTATTAGTTTCTAGCAGTTAATGGAAACATCAATTCCATTTCTTGAGTGAACAAGAAAGGATTTTGTATTGTAATAAAAGGACAAGCGTTGTTTCATTTATTCAATTGGTGTTTTTCTATGTTGAAGATCTTGAAAGATATATACTATGTATCGTTGATCTAAACTTTTTTCTTATATATGACATAAATGTGAATAAGGTCAAGTCAAATAATTTGAGTCTTATATACATTAGCAGTATCGTTTAGGGCAAATAAGTAAGAAGCGAGTTTTAAGTTCCATTGAAATGGACTCTTGGACTCAATTGATTGTGAATCATTTGGGATCTATGAATCTTACTTATTAGAAAAGATTACTAAGCTCGAATCACAAGTCATGGTGATAGAGTTCGTAATCTTTTGGCATGATACATGAGATGTATGTCAGCCACTAAACAAAAGTGCAAGAGATAGGTTCTAAACTTCATTGGGTTTATTGTTAACTGCAATAAACAGTGATTAGTGTATCTTATGGAACATAAATCAGGAACCCTTGAAGAGTTCAATGAGTTCAATAACGAAGTGGTGAACCATACAGGCAAGAGTATTATAACCATACGATCGGATCATGATGGTAAATACTATAGCCAGGAGTTTGTTGACTATCTGAATAGCACCTTGTTAGACAAGGTACGATCTCTGATGAGTCAATCAAAATTTTATGACTCTTTCTGAGATACGCTCTTTATACAGTTATTTCTTACCCTAACCATGTTCCATTTGAGGGAGTAAAATGGCTCCATATGTGATATGGAAAGGCCAAGTGTGACATTTATTAAGATTTGATTTGTCAAGTTTATCCGATAGACTGTGCCAAATCAGATAAATGTATTTTGTGAAGTATCCTAAGGAAACTAACGGATACCATCTCTACAATATCTCCAAAGAAAAAATATTTTATAATGAAAAGTTTGGGCGTTCCTAAGAGAGTTTATCACCATGGGAACCAGTGGGAGAAATGTAGAACTTGAAGAAATTCAAACCACAAGAGCCACCTATAATGGAATATGAATCGGCTCCACAAGTGCTGTGGATATGATGTCGATTCAAGTTACACAAGATATGTGTAGGTTTGATAAGTCCTATCACCAACTTGAGATATAAGGGTCACTCTTAACTTAAAGGGGTGATTTGATGCTCATGTGATGAGCCTTAGCCTACAGGAATCTTTGTTTTGATGAAATTATTAGATAATGGGATACATCAAGAAAATGGACAAGCTTGTGTACACATGAAGGTTAGTGGGAGTATGATTCATTTTATGATGGATAGTGAAAGGTCACTAAATAATAGTCAAGCATATATTTTGGTACTTGAGAAGCACTAAAAGATGTGTTTTGATAAATAATGGTAAGAAGAGTTTTGATGCAAAGTGTTAATTCAATGCTGCTTCCAAACCATCAAAGGTAAATCCAGGTCACATTCTATACTTTGTTATGCTTAAATGGTAGCATTGTGAGTTGGAAGAGTTCCAGCTCGGGTACATGTGCTAATTCTCTTACAGAGGTCGAGTATATAAACCCTTCTAATATGATTTGAAGGTTGTTTGGATCAACATGTTCTTTTGAACTTGGCGCATTTCCTAACTTTGTGACCTCCATTGATCTCGATGTGATGATGATGGAGTAATCGCGTAGGCTTAGGAAACTTGGCGATATTAGTGGTCCAGACATATACTTAGTTGTTTATATCTCAGTCGATGGATGATCGGAGAGGAGATATGGAAATAAGTACAACAATCCGCTAGAGGAGTCTCTAGCTCAGTTGTAGCTTGACACTCACACTAGTTCGATCAGTGTTGAATTGATGCTCGATTGGCACTAGTGCTAGTGGGAGATTGTTGGTGTAAGCCCTAGTGGCCAATCTATTTTGAATAGATTATTAGTTGTATCATGATTTTATGTCATATATTTGATATATGTGTAAGACATTATTTATTATTGTTGCACCCGAAAAGGTCCCTGAGGGGATTTTTCTTTGTTTACAACTTTTTAAACAATGAAGTCGCCACCAATATTTTTTATAAGGAAAATATTGAAGAAAAACCTTTTTAGAAAGCGGATGGCCTTTTAGAAAACCGGAGGATTTGGGTTCGGGGGTCGGTTAGGCATGGGGAAGGTATTAGCACCCCACACCTCCTTTCTACCGAAAGGGAACCTTTAATTAAACGTGTGGTTTTAAGTGTTGATTTGGAAAATACTTAAATTTGCCTCAAAGGGAATGAGAAGACTTAATGAAAATTATTTTTGGCGCTTGACGAGAGTTAGCCGCTCGCTCCTACGTATCTCCCGGTGCGATGGAGAATTCAAAGCTACGTAGTTCTTGTTTGTCCTGAAAAAAAGGTTTTTGTCTTTTATCTTGTTTAGGTGAGTTTTCGCAATAGGAATGAGGATTCGTGATGACCAAGCAACAACGGTTTAGAGTGGTCACACTACTAACTCTTTTGAAAATGAAATCATCATTAACAACCAAACGGCAACGGCGCGAGTGATCATTAATGATAATCAGTTTTGCTTTTGATTCGAGTGTTCGCTATGACCAAACAACAACGGTTTAGAGTGGCCGCGCTACTAACCCTTTTGAGAATGCAATCGTCATTAACAACAAACGGCAACGGCGCGGATGATCATCGATGACAATTGGTTTTATTTAAGTTGGAGTGTTCATGAAGACCAAACAACAACGGTTTAGAGTGGTCACACTACTAATTCCTTTGAAAATGAAATTATCGTTAACAACCAAACGGCAACGGCGCGAGTGATCATTAATGATAATTGGTTCTTACTTTAGGTAATCAAAAGGGTTTTCGCAATCGAATTGATTTTTGGTTTGTGAGATGGCTTTTTGATGTTTGAAAGTGTTCTTGGTTATGAAAAAGATTTGAAATTGTAAATGTTACTAACGAGTAACAAATTGTAGTATAATTTGAATGCGACATGGTTTTGAGGTGTTACTAACGAGTAACAAAGGTTTTGAACTTTGAAGTCGGATTACAAAGTCAATGCGATCATCAAAACAAGCAAGCAAATCGTGAACACCAATTCAATTCTTAATCACATAACAAGCACAAAAACAAGTATAAATGAATAAGAACACATGTGCATCAAGACTAGGGGGCTAGCCTATCCTGTGCAATTACTTACATTAACAAGTGAGAACGCATCAAGACTAGAGTTAGTCCATCCCTTGCCAAAACCTACACAAACTCCAAGAACCAACACCAGAATTGCAAGTGAGGATGCATCAAGGTTAGGACAACCTATCCTTTACAAAACCTACACGAACCCTAAATTACATTTACACAAACCTTTCAAGGTGAATGCCATCATAGGCCAAATTGGCCTTCAAGCATTCACGCATTATTTAACTATCATAAAAGGAAACCTAAATTTGCATCTTCCTACTCATTAAGAATTATAAAAGAGAGATTGAATCATTTCTAGGTAATCCTCCTCACTTAAATCGAGGTGCACTAGGCACAAATGAGAGTCACTTTACCAATCATCAACCTAAGACAAATTATAAAGCAATTCATAAGAATAAGCAATCTCATAAACTAAAAGGAGGGTTGAATCACCTAGAGCAATCTTCATCACTTAGAACAAGGTGCACTAGGCACAAGTGAGAATCTCTTTGCCTATCATCAGTTTAAACAACACCTAAACTAAAAGGGTTGAATCATATAGTACAATCCTCATCACTTTAAGCAAGGTGCACTAGGCACAAGTGAGAGTCATATTGCCTATCATCAACTTAAAATGATAAGCAAACATATAAAAACCCTATTTATTCACAATATGCGACCCAAATACACAATCAAGAACCCATTTATTTTTGAAAGCAAGTGAGATAATATGAGAAAACAAGCTAGATTACAATTTTTGGTAAAGGTTCATGTGATTAGGCAAAGAAATGCACAAAACTAACATAAACCCTATTTTTCTACAAGTATGCGAAACATAATATGCCATAAAACAACATTTTATTTCATGAAATGCAAGGGTCAAGATCCAAATCAACACAAATCATCAATCATTCAAGGGTGAGAAGCACCATAAGCACCCAAGCCTCCCTAAGTGCTTGTCAAAGTGCTTATGACACTTCTCACCAACAACAATCAACAATATGAGGATATGAAGATGATAGGATGAATGATTTTACATTTTTGAGGCAGGAACTCAAATATGATGCAAGGTTTTAAGGATTTTACCTTAACTCCAAGTTAGAAAGTGAGATGAGAAGATGAAACTAGACACAAATCAACAAAACTCCAAGGTTCTTCAAAGAAATACCCACGCAAATATGATGATCAAACCCACTTGGTGATTATGCTTGAACTTTGAATGAGAAATGGAGGGAGTATGTGAAAGAGGGATGCAAATGAGGTGGAGTGGTGGTATTTGGGTGGAAGGAAATGAAAAAGATGGATGGAGGAGAGGGAGAGGAGGCTATGGCCTTGAGAGGAAAGAGGGAGAGATGAGAACCCAAAGATGCTCATGTATGGAAATGAGAGGGTATTTATAGAGTTGTTTTAGGTCTAGGGGTAATTAGGTCATTGTTGTTTACTAGGTGCTCTAGGATTGGGTTTTAAATTTGAATGAAGGGCTAGGATTAGAGATCACTTGGATTGTGGGTAGTGAGAAAACACAAAAATGAGAGTGAGGGAGTGATGGAGTAGGTATTCGCAAGGAGAGAGAGGGAGGGAGAGCTTATGTGAAAAAAAACTTGTCCTATTTTGGGAATGGAGGCTCATATGTGATGTGAGGTAAAAATAGGGTTAAGGGTATAATTGAGATGGAATGTTACCAAAGAAGTAATTTTGTATTTTCTTGTGAAGAGGTGAGTATAAATGGGTGGGGTAATTTACAAAAGAGGGCATAAATCTATGTGGGAGTGAGTGATGGTCACCAACAAGGGAAAAGTTAAGGATAGTACAAAGCATATTCTTAAGGAATAAGGAATAGAAGAGTGTGAAGAAATTTTGGGAAGGGAGAGAGAGAGAGGGAATTCGAAATTGTGGAGAGAGAGAGAGGGAAAAAAAACTTGTTTTTGGTCTTTTGTCTTATTGAGGACACTTCCTTCTTTTTGAGTTTTGAATTTTGGGCATGGAAGTGAAGGTGCACCTATTAAAAAGTGTCATATATATTTGAGCACCATAAAATATTCCCTCTAATTATTCTAGGCAATAAAAATTGTCATTTAGTAATTAGGGAATATTTAATGGTCTTTTTTGGGTTTTTTATGCACTAAAATTGGGGAAAATGCATTTTTAATTATTTTGGACTAGGACTTTCTTTCCAAAAATTATACAAAAATTACCCTTGGTAGAGTAACATGTATGCCACGTCCTTGACCTGGTCTTGGTCCAAAAATAATTAATTCACTTTTATTTAAATGCCCAAAAATGCAAAAATATGCACTATTTTATTTCCTAAAATTCCTAAAAATTAAGAAAAATGTTTTTGGGTGCCAAAAACTAATAATGATCAATAAATGGCCTTTTTTTTGATGAAAATACAGACACGTGCCAAATGACGGGGGCACAGGGCAGCTCACGCAGTTACTACTGGCGCGCGCGCGTAATGCAAATAAAAATGCGAAATAGGGAACGAACACACATAAATGCACCAATCCACTGTTTTCCACACATTATGAATTACCTTATTGCTTCCATTTTTCTGAAAAATGTTTTTTTGACTTGGGCGGACAAAATTGGGGTATTACAATTATGTTATAAGAGTATATCATAATAAAGTCTGTAGAATAGATAGTTCGTTCAATAGAGCATTAAATGTGATTTGATCGTGAGACCCCATTGAATTATAGAACGCTATTCTTGAAGTATCCGTAGTCGTAGTATTATTGTTAACAAGGACAACAGTAATGCATAGAGGCTATTGTGTTGATGATTGATGACCATATCTCACGAGTCATGGATATGGAGATATCGAATCATAACACAAGTATAAATATTAGGAGTAATATTTATACTGGATTGACCCACCATGAGAATGCTACATAATTGTTGTGTAAATGTCATTAGCGATTCTCATGCGACCATTGTGAGTAGTCCTTCGACTTGAAGTCACTACGATCCCTACATGTGAAGTTGTAGACTTTAAAGCCATCAAACGTTGTCCGTGACAAGACAATCATAAAGGTGGTTATTGGGCCTGCAATGAACCATGTGGAGGGGTGTGAGTGATGTAGATAGGATCCGTCCCTCCTACATAACAGGAGTTATGTCTTGGGCCTATCGATAGAGTGAGACCGTGGAAATGCATGGCCATGCTATAATGGACCAATATGTGATATTGCGTTCATTATTATTTACGTGTCTACTCCGGGATCGATAAATAAATAAATGGACTTTGCAAGTATGACACACATTTTGACTTGCGTTCAATTAGACATTTGGACGAAGGGACAATTACTGCACGATAAATTATGGTCGCAAAAGGTTAAAATCGGATCACCGGTTTTCTCATTAATTGGGTGACAATGATGCATTGCTAGATGCCGCTCATTGTTTATAATATTTTGTATTATTGCCAATTAAGTGGGAGCCTATAGGGTCACACGATTGAACGGTTAAATCGGAAAATAGTTATTTAATTAAATAAAGATTTAATTAAATAAAGAAGGAGTTGGGCTTGTAATGTACAAGGCCCACTAAGGCAACAAATGATAGAAAGGAGCATTATATATATATATATATATATATATATATATATATATATATATATATATATATATATATATATATATATATATATATATATATATATATATTGCGCCTCCAAAGAGTTAACCTAATAGAGTCTATTTTGTTGTGCCTCCTCCTTCACAGTAGCCGTCAGCTACCACCGACGCCATTCCGAGGAAACTGTTCACGTGGACTGAATAGAGACACTGCGCTTGTGGTGTTGGTGATTTGTCTCCTCGATGCTTCAAGTGGTAAACACATGAACCTATTGTGAAAATTTTGTGCTTACGTGTTCCTTGGCAAGGGGTTATTCCGCTCCGAGGTTATGTCATCTTGATGGCGATCTCGTGAAATCCCAACAGATGGTGGCAAGTTACCTCGGGTGGTATCCCTGGCATGTCCGCCGCAGACCAGGCAAACAGATCAGCATTATCTCTTAGGCAGATAGTGAGTTTTTGCTTGACCTCCTCAGAAGGGCGGAGCCTATCTTGACCGTCTTGGTGGGATCTTTTCCTAATTGGATAGAGATGAATTCATCGTCTGGATCTGGCCTCTTCATGCACTTCTTTAGCTCCTTGGCGAGGGTGCTAACATCCTCCTCTTCATCACTGTCTGGATCGTACCTGGCATCCAGGTCTGCTAGGTTCACCTCAGCTTCTTTTCCAGATCTCTTGTCTGGCTCCCCTATTTCTGCAGTCTCTTTTTCATTCTTAACACTCATGTAGTAGCATCTGCGTGCTGCTGCCAGATCAGCCTGATGGGTTTCATTCTTGTTCTCCAAATTGTAAAATTTCATTTTTAAGTGAACCGTTGAGGTTACTGCTCCCAACCTTCCTAATGTCGACCTCCCGATGATGCACTGGTAGATGGATTTGCATGGGAGGACTAGGAAGGGTGTCTTTACAGTTCTGAATAGAGTTTGCTCGCCATCAGGGTCTCCATAGGTAACCATCAGTTCTAGATGGCCAAGTGGCTTAGCTTTTGATCCGTTGAACCCAGTTAGGTCTGATCCTCGCTAGGGAATCCGGTCGTCGGGGGAGATATTCAAGACTTTCAACAAGTCTTCAAAAATGATGTCTACAGAGCTACCCTGGTCGACCAGGATTCTTCTCACTTCAACATTGGCCATGACGGCCGCACTGGAATGTACTTGTTTGGCTTTCCGTCGAGTAAGTCTTGATCACTAAAGGACAAAGGTGGCCTGGCTGGTCCCTCCTTGGGGGTTGAGGTGGATGCAACATTCAGGATTTCCTTTCACCTTCTCTTTATTGACTTATTCGTTCCACACCCATCTAAAGGGTCTCCTCCATGTATCACCATGGCCACCGGTCTTCCTCTGGACTTCCGGGTGTCTTCCTTCTCGGAGGACTCACTGTCTTCTTCCTTTGCATCTTTGACGAGTTCCGTGGCTGGGCCCCTGCCTTTGCGTGGAGACCTGGACCTTTTTGAGGGGGATCGGGGTCTCTTGCGCGAACTACTTGCCTCACCATCTTTCTTTGCGTACTGTAAAAGTTTCCCTTTCTGAATCAACTCTTCAATGTCGTCCTTAAGGGCTTGACATCCATTGGTGTCATGACCTCCGCTTCGGTGATAGTGGCACCATTTTTTCGAAGGATTCTGGCCTTCCCTCAGCACTAGAGGCTCTAGTCTCTTGACGTTTTTAAATTCAGCATTAGCACACTCAGCTAAGATCTTAGCCCGGGATGCGTTGAGGAGGTTGTGTTCGGCGAACCTGCGTGGTCATGCCTCACGATGCCCCCTCCTCCTTCCTTTCGCTGCCCGGTTTCTCGAGCGTCACCCCTGTCGTCACCGACCTTGGCTGCCTCACGGTAAGCCATATCATCCTCTTCATAGTCCATATATTTTATTTCCCAAAATTCCTAAAAATTAAGAAAAATGTTTTTGGGTGCCAAAAATTAATAATGAACAATAAATGGCCTTTTTTTTGATGAAAATACAGACACGTGCCAAATGATGGGGGCACAGGGCAGCTCACGCAGTTACTACTGGTGCGCGCGCGTAATTCAAATAAAAATGCGAAATAGGGGACGAACACACATAAATGCACCAATCCACTGTTTTCCACACATTATGAATTACCTTATTGCTTCCATTTTTCTGAAAAATGTTTTTTGACTTGGGCGGACAAAATTGGGGTATTACAGCTGCCCTCTTTATTTCACATTTCGCCAAGAAATATGAATTGGCCTTTTCATATTTGTTGGTGAAATGGAAATAAAGATATAGAAATAATACTAATTTTGTCTGCTTCAGAAAAGTTCAAATTTTCTTTTTGTTATTTTCCTTTTGAGAAAGGGGGTTAACACTTGTCGCATTAACGGGAAAGCAGTAAATTGGGAAAAGCGGTAAATGGGGAATTCGGAGGTTGCCTAACACCTTCTAACGGACTCTTGCCGAGTCCGAGCTCTAGGGGTGGCCTTTTCGAGCGGCCGATCAACATCAGGTCTGGAACTGATTCGATCAATGGATTTACGCTATTCCTTAGGCTGACACAACTAATCCGAAGGACTTAACGAAGTCGGATGGATCCATCGCGCGCTCGTACACGATGTTGTGATCTATGGAAGGAGTTCACTAACTCGGTGGGAGTTCACTAACTCTGTGCTTATGGAGTTTACTAACTCGGGGTTGATGGAGTTTACTAACTCAGTGTCATGGTGATTTTCTAAAAATGAGATTTTTGGGACTCTCTGTGTAACACCCCTTTTCTAATAACCTTACTATTTAATAAAATCAGAGTTTCTTTTTTTTTTTTTTTGAAAACAATCTAAGCGAGTGCTACACTTACTCCATTAAATCAACAACTTCAATTTTCACAGTTCGGCTAAAAGCCACAAGATACATAGCACCATGAAAATACCGTTTAGTTCGCATCAACCAAATACCATCACTACCGCAGCGGAATAATAACAAGTTCGAAAACAAAACCAATACAGCATCAATAATAGTCTAACAGCATAAAGACGATAACACATAAGCATAATACGCCCCCCGGTGCTACGTATCAGAGCATGACACTTCCTACCAGACGAAGGCCTAAGGGTAACCTTCACTCGTTATTACCTGCACGTTGCCGACATAAGAAGCAACATAAAAGCAGTAGGGTGAGTCTCTTTTCATAATTAATAACATATGGAATAAGCATTGCATAGGAAAGGTAACTAGGCACACCGATTCACAACAAAGGTAGCAACCACATCACAATTACAATCGCCCAACAACAATGCAAAAGGTATGATTATGCGTGAAATGCAACCCCAAACTCCACGGGCACATGCATGTCGGATCCGTCACCAAATACAAATAGGCCGTAGCCTCTGCTCGCCAAATAAAATTAGGCCGAAGCCTCTGCTCACCAATAATGCACATGTTTCATGAGATGCTATGGAAATGCACCACAACACACCACACAATTCATCAATTCACCATTTAATCAACTCACCATTTTATTCATATTTTCACCATTGTATTAATCAGCTCACCAATTAAAATTAGGCCGAAGCCTCTGCTCACCAATCACACCATAATACACTCACCAACTCAACCCACCACTCACACCAACACCAATTTCAATTAGGCCAATTTAGGATTTGACGCGACATAGGGAAAGTGAATAAAAATTGAAATTAGACACCTTGAACAACTTCACTCCCGAACCACCAGTAAAATAACCCATTTTAACATAAAACCAGAATATTTGGATAGACACCGAAATTAGCTTCGAAACGCACTTTGAACCGTTAAATTTGGATAACCGAGTCAAAAGTTACATTAAAAACAAAATCGGAAAAATACTTAGACATTCTGGAAACTGGCGCCCAGGCGCTGGGCGCCCAGGAGCAACACAGAACTTGGCGCATGGGCGCTGGCGCCCAGGAACAGCAACACGCATAGGCGCATGGCGCCCAGGAAAACAGCAACACGCATAGGCGCTTGGCGCCCAGGAAAACAGCAACACGCATAGGCGCTTGGCGCCCAGGAAACAGCAACACGCATAGGCGCTTGGCGCCCAGGAAACAGCAACACGCATAGGCGCTGGCGCCCAGAACAGCAACACGGCGCCCAGGCACTAGGCGCCTAAGGCCAACACACAAAAAAACTCATTTTACTTCGAAATTGATTTTGTACGAGCCAAATGCTCAGAATATGAGAACCCAATAAAAATTTTGGCAAAAAGTGACACGCATTTTTGGCGCCCATGCACTAGGCGCCTAAGGCCAAGACGAACCACAACTCCTATGACTCCAAAAATTGTTTTGCACGAGCCATTTAACTTGGACATGAAAACCCAGTATCAAATTTCGCAAAATAAGCAACAGAAAATGGGGACCCTTGGCGCCCATGGCACAAGGCACCTAGCGCGAAAACTGGCAACAGACACAGCAACACAGTGGCAACAGAAACAGCAACACAGTGGCAACAGGGACTGGGCGCCTGGCGCCCATGACTAAGACACAAAAAAAACAGCAGCAAGGTATATGGCGCCCAAGGCGCCTAGGAACTTCCAAAATCAGAATTTTTCAAATTCAAACACCAAATTAAGTTCACCAAACACTCAATCATATATATATAATTCAATCATCATCATGATCCTCAATTCTCACCAAACAAACACCAACAAGTCATATACACAAATACGTGGCATACAATTCACATTAGCAACAATTCAAACATCAATCATGCGATTTCAACATAGGCAATTCATAATCATATATCACAACATTACAATTGAATCAACAACACCACAATTCATTCATATAAATCATTCTAAAACCCTAACCCTAGGCACTACTAATTCGCATAAGCCATTAAAAATAAAAAGAGGACCCCCTAACCTCTTAGAAGTCGAATTATTAGGCAATGCTCCAAGGGATTGCAAGACACCAACAAGCTCTTCCTCCTCCTTGAGTGATTCGCGAAACTCCTCCCCTTTTCCTCTTGCAAGTTGCGACTTCCTCTTCTCACTTCTCCTCTCTTTTTACGTTTCTTTTCTTTCTTTTCACAATAGAGTAAAAATGCAAACTACTTCACAAGACCCCTAGTGAGTCGAATTCCATGACTAGCAAATGGGCCACGGGCCTAATTGTGGATCACGGGCCCTTATTCGCACCACTCAAATCGTGACAACACCTCCTAAATAAATAAAATAAATAAATTAAACCTTGAATTATTTAATTAAATTAAATAAATATTGTAAGCCTTAAATAACTTAATTAAATAAATAATTAAATTATTTTGGGGCGTTACACTCTGGTCCAAAGTAACTTTTCTCTTGGATGGTGCATGTAATGCATGCACTTGGGTATTTGGGTGCACATGAATGCAATGATTGATTTTGGTGGGATGCTTTTTCTGTTTGATTCTTCATTCTCTTCTTTTTCTTTTGTTATTCTTTCGCTCTTCTGAGATGCGAATTTGAAAGTGTAATGCACTACTGTTTGATGCCATAGAGTGACGAATGGCATGGATGATATGAGAATGATGAATGATATGAAGATGTTGTGTTCTTTTATGTTCCGTCTTCTGTGATTTTCTTCTCTTTTGTTTTTGTTTATTCTGTTTGTTTTCTTTAAGCAGCTTTCTTTTTTCTGCTTATTTGTTTTTTTTCTTCGACACTCTTTTTTGCTGGTTAAATCGATCTGCCGGACGGAGGCTGCTCCAGGACGATGATCACGCGAGGATTGCGCACTGGTTCGTCACGACTGTTTTTTTCGCAATTTTTATTCACTTGGGAAATCATTTCTTTCTGTATTTTTCAAAGATTTCGCAATGATCCTGTAATGCTCTGAATGTGCACATTTTGCAATTCAATTTCATCAATCATAAAAGTTATTATTTTGAAAGAAACTGAATAGACGAAAGCAGAGACACGAAAAGCGCACATATGAAAGAAAAGTTGGACTTTTATTGATATAGAAATTGGACGTGCAGAAAGTCACGCCAATTGAAAGTGCATTGCAATCTTTCTTTTAAACTAAGAAATACAAGAAAAAGGAACATATCTTGTGATTTCATCTCTGAAGTAACGGTGCCCACCGTCCATACTCATAACCCTGATCACCCCCTTATCCGAACCTTTGGGAGTGCTGATTGCCTTTTCTTTTCTCAAGTCCAAGTTTTCTGACCCTAATTCTTGCCTGGATCGCCCTTTGCGGGTTTTCAATCCACCGGGTCGCTCTGATTTTGCCTAGGCCGCCCTTTGCGGGTTTTCAACGTAGCGAGCTGATTTTTCCTTGGCTTATCTTTCTCTTTTTTTGTCTATTTTTCTAGGCATAATACTTCTTGACCACATCTGAGTTCACTGGATTTGGAATCTCATCTCCGTCCATGTTCGCCAGAATTAAGGCTCCTCCTGAGAATGCCTTCTTCACCATATAAGGTCCTTCATATTTGGGAGCCCAATTGCCCCTGGGGTCCGTCTGGATCGGCAAGATCTGCTTGAGCACAAGATCTCCCTCTTGGAATTCACAAGGACGGACTCTCTTGTCAAAAGCCCTTATCATCCTCTGTTGGTACAACTGTCCATGACACATTGCGGCTACCCGTTTTTCGTCAACGAGGTTCAACTGGTCAAGACGGGACCGAACCCATTCTGCTTCATCAAGTTTTGTCTCCATTAACACCCGCAGGGATGGTATTTCAACTTCAATGAGGAGGACTGCCTCCGACCCATAAACCAGTGAGTAGGGGGTTGCCCCTATTGAGGTGCGCACTGAGGTTCTGTAACCATGCAGGGCAAAGGGGAGCATCTCATGCCAGTCGTTATAGGTCACAACCATCTTTTGTATTATTCGCTTGACATTCTTGTTAGCTGCCTCAACTGCCCCATTCATCTTTGGGCGGTAGGGAGAAGAGTTGTGATGCTGTATCTTGAAGTCTTTACACAAGTCCTTCATCATTTTGCTGTTCAAATTACTGCCGTTGTCTGTGATAATCTTGTTTGGAAGGCCGTAGCGGAAAACCAAATCTTTCTTGATGAACTTAGCAATCACTGAGCTCGTTACATTGGGATAAGAAGCAGCCTCCACCCACTTAGTGAAGTAGTCAATAACAGCCAGAATGAAACGGTGGCCATTTGAAGCTTTGGGTTCAATGGGACCAATGATGTCCATGCCCCACATTGAGAATGGCCATGGTGCACTCAAGACATTCAGAGAAGTTGGAGGTACATGAGTGTGATTTGCATAGATTTGACATTTATGGCATCTTCTCACAAAATTGTAATAGTCTGATTCCATCTGCAACCAGTAGTAACCAGCTCTCAGGATTTTTCTAGCCATTGCGTGCCCGCTGGAATGAACCCCAAATGAGCCCTCATGAACATCTCGCATAATCTTTACTGATTCTTCTCTTGTTACACACCTGAGGAGTACCAAGTCATGGTTTCTCTTGTAAAGGACGTCTCCACTCAAGAAGAAACCTGCTGATAGCCTCCTGAGTGTTCTCTTGTCATTCTTTGTAGCTCCGGGAGGATACTCTCTGTTTATGATGTACTGCTTGATGTCATGGTACCAAGGCTTACTATCTGATTCCTCTTCGACTGCCATGCAGTAGTGATAAGCAGGTTGACCTCTTTTCTGTCTTCCTTAGTACCCAAATTGACCATTTCTGTAGACTCCCCATGGGGCTCAATAACCTTTTCTTCTTGTTCTACCATTCTCATGATTTCCGGAGGAGTATCCCAATCATCCTCAACATCTTCCTCGGCTTGATTAACCGGGTAATCAAAGTCACAGTATGAGTTATGGGCATTATTACTTTCAGAGACTATTTTTGATCTGCATTAAAATGGAGCGGCGAATAAAAACAAAGAAAAGGCACACAAATAAGAGATGAAGACCGAAATTTTATTGAAAATTCAAATAACACTTTATTGATTGATGAGTTTTGACGAAAACATGCGTGCCCGAATGAAATATTCCAAGGCCTTGGGCAGAGCCGAGGGATCTACATTACAACGATAATTACTTTAAATTGAAAAATACGGGGAAATCCATGATCACCCAGTTTTGCGGCTTCTCTCCAGCAGCACAGCATCGCACCATGCTGACAACACAGCCACTCGAGCTTGATCCTTCTTCAACCACATTAACCTGGTCAAGGTTCAGCATGCCGGCACTCCGGAAGTTGTTCTTAAGATTAGCGATGACCATCCTTCCCTGATTGGGTGTCCTTCCCTGATTGGGTACCCAATACCGAACCTTTCAATGTTTCCTCTCAACTGGACAGGTGTTACAATTCCTTGAGCAGCTTTTCCTAGGCCCTTACCGACCTGATACCCATGTCCTAGCATCACCTTTGCAATCATCATGTCAGCCTTGGACCACTTAGGCTTCCACAGAGGCTCACTTTCAACGAAGACAGCGTTTGAGATCTCCAATCCTTGGAAGGCGGTCTCAAAGGACTCTTCCGCTGCTTCCACATAATATTCAGGTGGTGATCGGTTTATCAATGTTTCTTCCTCTCTGTAGATCACTATCAGCTTTCCCTCAGCCACAAACTTGAGTTTCTGATGGAGCGAGGATGGCACTGCCCCAGCAGCATGTATCCAAGGACGTCCTAGCAGGCAGCTGTAGGAGGAACTGATGTCCATCACTTGGAAGATGACATAAAACACTTCGGGGCCTACCTACAGCGGCACTTCTACTTCTCCAAAAACTTCCTTCACTGACCCATCAAATGCTCTGACCAAGGTAGAGCTCGGCTTCAGATATGAGCAGTCTACATTCAGCTTATTCGTTGTAGACTTAGGCAGCACATTCAAGGATGAGCCATTATCAATGAGCACCCTGGCAAGTATATAGTCCCCACACTTGACTGAGATGTGAAGAGCTTGATTATGATCCTTTCCTGCCGGAGGAAACTCAGTGTCTGAGAAAGTCAAGTAATTGGATGCTACAATGTTGCCAACAATACCATCAACACTAGTGGAAAAAAGGGCTTTAAAGTCGGATATTTTGGGCTTTTAAAGTCGGATCCTAATCCGACTTTGATCGAGTCGACTTTGAAAGTCTGAAATTTTAAAGTCGAATAGACGTCCGACTTTAAAAGCCAGTTTTTAAGTCGGGTAAATATATACATCCGACTTTAAAAGTTTGATTATATTGTGTTTTTGCCTCTCTGTAACACTTTTAAAGTCGGATTAAGAGTAATATCCGACTTTAAAAGCCGTGTTTTAAGTCGGTTTTAAAGTCGGATACGTGGTCTAAGAGGAATATCCGACTTTAAAAGTAATTTTTTTTTGTTTTGATTTTTTTTTCTTCACCCTGCATATACAATCATTCCTACACATACTTTAAAGCAATTAAAATTCTACAATTTCAGCTAGGCAAGAGGGATATATATATAATAACACAATTGGCAATTTCAATACAATACAAGTAAATAATAAAATTGATATGATTGGATATATATGTTACAATGTCACTGCATCATTATTTAACCCAAAAACAGGAAGTACAACAATTTTAAATTTTCATTCAATACAAAATAAATGACAAAATTATTAACTCAATGTGATCTTCCAAAGAATCAAATCCCTTACAGGTTCCATCACACCTGAGTTCTTCACAAATGGAGCAACCTTCAACAATAGAATCAACAGCAGAATAGCCCTCAAAGCAACTCTAACAACCTCAACAAACGGCCATGTGCTCACAACTAATGGGTACTACTGCTCCAAATGAGTATGGAATGACCCTGTATAGGAAAGAAGAAAAATGTGAAGTAAACATATGGTGAGACATTGTGAATGGCAGGAGATGAATAGAACACCCTTGGTAAAATTAACACCAATATTAGCAATAGTAGCACTACTAGGCATTCACTACACAATATTAGCAAGTGAAACACAAGTTACTGCACTGGCAGTAGATTAGAAAGGAGAATGATTCTTTCCATGATTCTTGCTCAACAAATGAAAAAGATATAATACAAAACTTCAACATTCTTACTAAGTAACCATAAATAATCACACATTCAAGTAGTATATAGTCTTACTCACTAAACATAATTAAACAAGATGAATAACTATTTTTATTTGTTTGTGCCATTAATTTACATTAAATTTCATAAAAAATGCATAGAGGTGAAGAATGAGTAGATAATCCGAGAGACAAAGAAAGAGGTACCTACAAATAGGTGCGACGTCAACGGTGTCTTGAGAGCTGAATCAATAACAGCAAGCCTAACCCTCCAATGCCTATCCTCCGCAAGCTCAACAATGGTTGGTAATAAACATTGAGATAAGGGATCGATTCCAATAACCTGTAAGAATAGCTTCATTAACATGACTTTGAAATGTTTGCTTTTAGTACACGCTTTCAATTTTGTGAGTATATGGTGGCATGCAGATGTAAGGCCTCAAATACAAGCATAGGTTCTGGGTGCTAGGTTTATAACATCATCAGAGGAAAGAAAATGGTTTTCAAAAGATTTCAGGGCATTCTGAAAATTAGCATAACTTCAGAAACTACAACAACCTGATTCACTTGATCAAGCTTGCTGATGATGTTGAAGCGCACATCAGGAAATTCATCCTTCATTGTAGTAGTTGAGATATTCTCTAACATAACAGCCATAGAATGAAGTAACTATATATGTCATTATGAACAACACAAAACACTCAACATTGAGTTTGAAAGCAAATTCATAGAACCTAGAAAGAGAAGAATACCTAAAAGAATTAAGTGATAGATCGAAATAAGTACCTAGTGTCTTGAAACCAATAAACCTTATCAAACCTGTTAACATATTTTACAATTCAAAACATCAAATTTACATTAGCTGGAACAAATCGAGAAGCCTAGTTTTAGGGAGGCTTTGAAGAGTTTCAATGTAATCCTATTCACAAATAGATAGAGATAACAATTTTCTTGAAATTCATCTTTGTTTTATTGATTTCTATTCAACTGAACGTTGATAGTTTAATTTACTATGCTAATCGATTCTGTAATCTAAACTAATTATTTCATCAATTGAAAAAACCAGTTCATTCCAACTTTCATAGTGCAAACTAGATCTCAATTTGGAGCATAATACACTACATTTTGGTATATGGGTAAGTACTCAGAGATGGATGAATTCCTATTAGTAGATCGGATTACTGTGTTTCTGAATACTTCAACAAAACAACATAAAGTCAATCATACGAGAATTAAAAAGACCAAGTGTTTTCATGAGACTCAAAAATACTTAAAAGTTAAAACATAATGCAACTCAAAAATTGTAATTATCAATTTAGAAATTTCAAGAAGCAAGGATTACTTCAAAAGATTCAGAAAGACACGTAAATCTAACAAGTGTTCAATAAACACTATATAAAAGAAGTTAACCTATTCTGAAAAAGACATGTAAATCTAACCAAGCATTACTGAGTTGATTCATAAAGTGGACGCAGCACTTCTGGCACACTCCATGCCTAGAAGATAAGAACAAACAAATTAATATACAAAAAAGAGCAAATGAAAAATATACAATAGATTTAGCACATTGTTAAGGAGTCAAACCTCAAGATTTAGGTGGTATACAATGTGAATAATTGAACCTCCACCATCACATGGTCGAATCAAGTAGCCACTAGGGAGCACTTCAGCTCTTACAAACTGAGCAGCAGCAGCTGGATTAGGGCCTGTGCCAGAACCAGACAGGGACCTCTCACAAACCTTCAAAAATGGAATCAAATCCATGCATGTGCAAAGTACATTAATTCACAACGGTTCTAGTTTTACTTATAAATTCTATGAAACTATAATTATGTGTTAGATGACATAGCATGCTCACCACAAGACTGCCGTTTTCCAAACTTGCAGTGTATCTTAGAGTCTAGAAATCCTGGGCAGGAGCCAGTGTCATTGGAGCATATGTCTGTAGCAAATTTGAAGTTTACTCACATCATATGTATGAATAAATCCACAAAAGAGTTGTTAAATTTTATATTTGAAGCTCACTTGTGTGTAAAGAAGTTCAATGGTTCCTCCATTTCCGGCAGGAAACATTGTGAAAACTTCTAGGTTCCGACACTCTCGAAACCAACATGGACGATCTTTAAGGACCTCTGCAATCTATTGAAATTTTGGGATTTAGAACTCATCTTGCATAAATGACATGAAAGCTGCAAAGTGCAAAACATAGATCTTATTTGTAAGTGTGAATTTACCTTGGTAGGTTCTAAACTAACAAGCCCGCAAGCTCGTGCGGCCACTCCACTGCAACTTTGTGAAATGGCAAAGATCCCAACCGAATCCGGACCAGGCTGGCAAAGATAATTTTTTTTAATACATACGTAATAGAGGTTACTTTAGTAAAAGAAATGTTACCCTCATTTTCAAATCAGCACAGTATCATAGTAAAATTCACAACAATTATTTTCTAGAAGCCATGACCCTAATTTATTTACTAAAGTTATTGCAATGAATACTAAAAAGAAACCTTCATCCCAGGCATCTGGACCCAATCAACAGCAGTTCCTGTCTCCTTTGAAAGGAACTCCGTCAAGGTCTCCTCCGTAATTGATAGGAGTCTGCAAGAATCATCATAATAGAAAAGGAATTAGTGAGAGTTTCAGCTTGATAATAAAAAAAGCACAGAAAGTTCATTTGATAAAGCTCCAATTACCCAGCAGGGCTATTAGCATCTCTCAAGGAATGTTGAGGAGTTGTAACCACCGAATCACAACTAGCATCAGTAGTTGCTGCTGATGTCTACAAAGAACAAAACAACAAAATACATTATACTCAATTTTCACTGCATGATGACATGAAATATATCAAGATACCAAAGGCATTAATATCAACCATGAAGTGTGACAAAAAGGTATGTTTTTTTTTCACTCACACACTTACAGTATGTAATTGCTGGCGCATGTAGCCATTCTCACAAACAAGATGTGAAACCTGTTTCTGCAACCTATCATTTTCCTCCATCAACAACTTATTCATTGCACTGAGTTTTCTGTTCACAGTCTGAAGCTGAGAAGCCTCTTTTCTCTGCTTCTCTCTACACCTGCAAAACAAATCACATCACATCTAATATTATAAGTGCTGATTTATTTTCACAACCCCCCCATAAAAAGCACTAATTTTTTGCTCACCTACGATTTTGAAACCAAACTTTGATTTGTTTAGGTTCAAATTGGAAAGAATGGGACATTCTCGGATCAATTGTTGTCTTCTGAGTGAACTGGGTTTGGGACACTCAGCATAAACACGTTCCAAAGCTTCAACTTGTTCAGAAGTGTACCTCACATATTTTCCATTGAGAACTTCATAAGCTTTTGCACAAAAAGAAAACGAAAAATAAAGCAAAACTATGAAAGATAAATTAGGGTTCACCTTAACAATGAGTAGAGGAAGCCATGGCAGAGAAGAGAGAGAAGGAGAGCGAGCCAAAACCAGAGATGGTGAACGAAGGAAGAGAGGGCGAGAGAAACTGTGAGAACGAGTGAACCTGAGAAAATCACAGAGAATTAGACATTAGCGATTAGGGATTTCTCGAATATGCGCTGAGAAAATGCCGTAATTCGTGTTATGAAAACTAAAATCGCAGAGAATTTCAGATTTGAGAGCTGTGAGAAGATATTAGGGTTCGATTAGGGTGAAACCGAAACAAAAATCGAACGTTTATGCAAGTTCCATTTTGAGGTGAGAAACGATTTCCATGTCAGGTGAGAAGAATAGATCGTGATGATGAGAGCAAGAACCGAGAAGATGAGAGTGAGATCGGAGACGACGATGAGAGTGAGATTGGAGACGACGATGAGAGTGAGATTGAACGAAGACGATGAGGTGAATATGGTTCGCGAAGAGGAGAAAAAAAAAATTAATCAAAAATAATAATTACCCATTTAAAGACGGATGTTATTTTTCATCCGACTTCGAAGTTGAGGGCTTGAAATTTTTTCTCAAGTTTATTACAAAATTGCCACCGCGTCCGTATTTTAAGTCGGATATTTTGGCATCCGACTTAAATATACCCATTCTTTTCTTGTTTTTTCACTAGTGCAAGCTGGTTTACTGTAATGTCTTGGGAGACATGGGCTTCATTCAAGATCTTCAACAGAGCAGCACGATGTGCCTCTGAACTAAGCAACAAAGAGAGCATTGAGATCTTGGATGGAGTTTGACTCAGCTGATCTACCACCCGATATTCACTCTGTTTCATTACTTTCAGGAATTTTTGAGCTTCTTTGTCTGATACCCTTCTGACTTCTGCAGTTTCTTTGTCTTTTCCTTTACGGGCCCTTTCTTCATCTGTTTTTGATTGCTCTCCCCTGAGGTTTTCAGGAGCATACAACCTTCCACTCCTTGTAATGCCGCTACTCCCAGCGATGTTAGTTATATCTAAAGTGCCCTTAGGGACCTCCGCTTGCATCTGCACATTACAGCTCCATGGAATCATCCTAGTCTCTCTACTAGGGGTAACAGCGGGTACTGGAATAACAACAGTCGAAGGTCTCGTCACAGCTGGACTGGAATTCAGACTACAGGGGATTTCAATCGGTCTCCTGAAGCTTCCGTTGCCTGATTGCAAGGTAGATACACTTTCTTCCTTTTCCTGAATTCCCACTTGGACCAGGTGTCTATCTAAGAGATCTTGGAGAATTGGTTTAAAGATTTCACATGTCCCAATACAACGAGGATTATCACAGGTGTCTTTCCTGGCACACCCCTCTTTGATAACACCAAGACGGCATAATTCAGCGTGGATGACATCCAGAGGCATCCGAATGCAATCAACCTCTCTAATCAAACACTGACCACCCTGATCGTCAATGGCATTGGCAGAAGATCCTCCGTGCCCTGGCAACGGATTGGTGGTTACATTGGGTTGCTGAAATGATATGCTCTTCGCATCAATCAAGTCTTGCACCACGTACTTGAATGCCTTACAATCCTCCACCACATGACCTACTGCTCCGGAATGAAAGGCGCAGGTAGCATTTGCATTATATCCTCTGGGATAGGGAGGCTGGTATGGCTTCATTTGACGAGTATTGATTACTTTATTGGCGATGAGATAATTGAACAAGTCCGTGTAGGACATGGGAATAGGATCGAAGACAACAGGCTTCCTTTCACTGTAGTTCTGGTACTGGTTGTTTGACTGAAATGGCTGTGCAGGTGGTGCCTGAGAAGGAACCAGAATAGCTTGCGGAGGATTGCTGTGTGATGGACCACTGGCTCCGATAATTGCATTGGTTTCACCCTCTTTCTTCTTGTGGGATCCAGAAAAAGGCTTTTTCTGACTAGAAGGAGGTGTTGGGCCATGAGCTATTCTTCCGCTGCGCATGCCGTTCTCTACTCTTTCTCCCGTGACAACCATCTCAGAGAAATTCGAGGCTACGCTGCCAACCAACCTATCATAATACACCGCAGGAAGGGTTTCCATAAACATGTGGACCATTTCTTTGTCTAGGAGAGGGGGTTTTACTTGAGCAGCGAGGTTCCTCCACCTCTGAGCGTGCTCCTTGAACGACTCATTATCCTTCTTAGACATGCATTGTAGCTGAGTCCTATCCGGAGCCAAATCATTGTTGTACTGGTATTGACGAATAAAAGCATCCGCCATGTCTTTCTAGCAGCGGATATTGGTTGGCTCCAACTGCATGTACCAGTCAAGGGGAGCTCCAACTAAACTTTCCTGAAAGCAATGCATCATCAGGTTATCATCACGGGCATGGGCAGTCATTTTCCGGCAGTACATTGTCACATGACTGACTGGGCAAGTCGTCCCTCTGTATTTGTCAAAAGTTGGTGCTTTGAACTTGGGAGGCAGGACTAGATTAGGGACCAAGCACAGCTCATGGGCATTTCTGGCCCGGGAACCTGCTCCTTCAACAGCTCTTAATCTCTCTTCTAGCATGTGATACTGACTTCTAGCTTCAGCAGGGTAATTCTGTGGGAAACTACCGGCACCATAGTGAGGGTTATTCATTGATACCACGGCCGGAGTCATGTGTGGGTGAGCAACATTTTGAGGAATTGGGCCCCGTACTTGTGGATGAACCGTTATTGGCGAATTGAAACCCGTCGGAGTTCCTGGAGCAGTAGCAGGGATTGGGATCTGAATCTGGGCTTGAGGCGTCCCCGTTCCAACTTCATTCACAACTATGTCAGGCTGAGCTTGCCCCGCGGTTCCTGAAGGATCTCCTCCAGGGTTTGCATCAGCAGCAGGAGGCGTATAGCCTAGTGGGAGACCATAGGGAGGCCAATGCACAGCTTGAAGGGCTTGAGAGATCCCAGACCCAGGAGGGGGAGGAGGATTGTTTACCCAAGCAGCAGTAGCTTCAGCCGTGCGAACATCTCTTAAGGCACCTAGCACTCTTATGACCTCCGCCATTTGAGCCTTTATGACTTCCATCTCAGATTGAATGACTTGATTCCCTTGATTCTGACCATGCTGACCCTGACCATTAGGATTCGGACCTCCTGGAACTCCGTCATTCTGATGTGGCTATGGGTTGCCCTGATCAGTGTTGCCTTGATTGTTTTCCATGTTTCTTGCTTGCAGACGCGTCCAATAGTGATGACTAACCAGCTTGCCTGACTTTCTGTTGACGGAACACGCTTATGAACACAAGAATGAATAAATGAATGCAATGCGAATGAATGCATGTTTGATTTGTTTTGGACCGAGAATCGCAGTGTATTATGTCTTGTCATAGATACGCAGGTAGATCTTTGATTATTTTTATCATTATATTACTTTTTTGGATCATAATGAAATTGGAATCTGGAAGCGAAACAGGTGTATTCCATGCATTTGTATTTAAACAAAATGCTTCAAATTCTGAATCCAAAAGTACAATATTCTGATACAACGATTGAAAAAAGGAAAAGTACAATAAAAACAAGAATGGAAAATTACAATAAGGAAGCTCAAATACAAAGAGCTTTGAAATTTCCACTCATTTTCCTTTTGTTGTTGGTAGAGGTACTTCTGGTTTTCTCTTTGGCTTCCTCAACTAGGGATCTGCAGTACTCCACAAATTTGTACACCTCCAGCGGGGTGTTGAGGGGATGCATCTCAATTTCATCTTTTCTTAATTTCTTGGGCACATTGTAACACCCCCTTTACTAATAACTATTATTTAGTTAATTTAAAAATCAGAGTTCACAAAAACCGTTTTAATGCAACCACGAGAGGGTGCCACATTTAAAACACCAACGTATATATCTCTGAAAATACTATATAAGGTCATGGGGTGCGTAATACATAGCACCACAGTCAATATAAATATAAAAACATCGCGGCGGAATAATCACCAAAATTCACCATATCAAATTACATCCCGAAAATAGAGTTCAACATCAATTAAAATAAACCAGTAAGCTAACAACGCCCCACCCCGGTGCTACGTATCAGAGCTGACTCGACCCACTGGAGAGAAGGTACTAGATCACCTTCACCCGATATCACCTGCACGTTGCCGACATGAGAAGCAACATAAAAGCAGTAGGGTGAGTCTCATTTCATAGGTAATAATAGATAAAACAAGAAACACAGTATAATAGGCACACCCGGGATACCATCAATTTAACTACACCATCAATACAGTTACACCAAATGCAGTTACGCCGAATACTGTTACACCAAGTACCGTCACACCAAATACAGTTACACCCAGAATACAGTTACACCACTAGTTCGAGAAGACGCAATCAAACACAGGACGCGTATGCAATGTATGAGATGCAATATATATATATATGTGGATCCATCATCACCGCAATAAGCCTTGAGGGCACATCACCGCTTTGGCCGAAGCCTACTCACCGCATGGCCGAAGCCTACATCACCGCTGAATGCACATGGATGCATGCGACACTATGAACATGCATCAATCACATTACATCATCATCATCAATTATATCACATCATCGCTAAAAATATCACATCAGTATTTATATCATCATCGCTAATCATCATCGCTAATCATCACCGCTAATCATCACCGCTAATCATCATCGCTAATCATCATCGCTAATCATCATCTCTAATCATCATCGCTAATCATCATCGCTAATTATATCACATCATCGCCAATTATATCACATCATCGCTAATCATGTTACTCACCCATTGGCCGCTAAGGGCATTTTTGTCACTTTATTCATAAAATTTCATTATTCATCCGGGACAGCCACACGGGCGTCCATACAACAGCAACTAACATTGTTTTCCTCAGAATGATTCATTTTCCAAAATGATTGCGACTCGACAGTTTCTCAAAATGACAACTTTTAGGGTTTGAGTTAATCATCAACATTTCTTCCAGAAAATACTTTACTGAGCCCCAAATTAGAATATTCAGATGGGCGTCTGAATAAGCTTTCCAAAACATTTTGAAACGCCTAAAACGGAGTCCCGAGTCAAAAGATATTCGAAAAACAAATTTGGGAACAACAGCGACACCCTGGGCTACGCGAACACGGCAGCCAGAATTCGGCGAATTAGTTAAAATAGTAAACGACATCGGAAAATTACAAAAGACCCCTCGTTGGAAAGCTACAGATGTTTTGTTTCTGAACATATATTTAAAGTTTCAAAACAATGGGCCAGTTAGTACAGTTTTTAGAAACAACCCGAATAGTTCCCAGACTGGACAGATTCTGTCCTTCCACTTCAAATCACTCTAAACTGACTTACACTTGACCAAATAGAGAAAACCTTAGCCTTAAAAAAATCAATTTGAGTATAGTTTCTATTGGAAAAAGAATCGTTCAAATCAGAGTTCAATTGAAGACACAAGACCTGAAACACTGAACCTATACCTAGTTTAAGTCCAGAAATTTGACCTGACTTGGGACGCTCATAACTCGAGCTACACTACTCCAAATTTAACCAAACCAGTGCCAAAGTGACCAAAATTAAGTCTGTTTTATAACAAAAAAAGTCCCATAATTTTTGACGAACAGAAAGTTCCCAGTTTTAAAAATACCGAACCTATGTCCAGAATGCTTCCAGAATATTACCCTAACTTGTGGAATTCATAACTCGATCTTCACAGCTCTAAACGCAACCAAACCAGCGTCAAATTAACAAGCATTCAATCAAGTTTTCGAAATGACAAACCACATAATTTTTCAATTAGTAAAACGTTCTCAGTCACTGAAATACTAAACCTATGTCAGAACATCTCAAAACAGTGAATTCAACAACACAAACAACCATCACACTTCAGCCACATATAGATATTATAAACATCAACAGCAATTTAAACAACTACTCCTAACACCTAGTCCCCATGATTTCATGGTTTATAAATTATTAACTATGAACGAGAGCCCCCCTTACCTCATAATTGAAGAACACCTATCTCTTGGTGAGCAAGCTACCATCAAAATTCAGCAACTAAGATCCTCCTCTTTTCTTTCTTGGTCACGAACTCCTCTCTTTCTTTTTCTCTATGGAAGCCACGAAATTCCTCTCTTTTTCCTTGCCTTGGCCGCCACTCCTTAGCTCTCACTCTCTCACAAAATCTAATTTTCTCAACTAATGAAACCCTAACTTAAAAACTCCTTATTTATAGGCTCACTTAACCAATCATGGGCTTTCTTAGTTTATGACTTAATCATGGGCCTCCACTAACACCTCTAATTCGCCACCACCTATCCACATATACTAACAACTAATTATTTCTAATATTCTATCACATGAAATCCCTAAATAATTATTCCTATCATTTTATTTTATTTTTCTCAAACACAAACCCTAGATAATTAATTAAATAAATTAACTAATTATTTTGGGCTGTTACAACTCTCCCCCACTAAAAAAATATTTTCGCCCTCGAAAATTCAACTACTAGGAACATGGTTATGTTCTAACCAATTCATTCTCAAGATTACGATTAGCTCACCCAACGGCAAACAACAAGGATTCACAACAAGTCTCTGTCGAAGGTCGACAAGGGACACAGAGAAACACACCAGGCAACACATTACAGTTACAACAGTTATCACAGCACTTAAACATTCACCGCATGCAACAATAACAAAACAACAAGTAGCATCGATATTAACAGTAGATTCTAGCGGAGTACCCTTAACAGGATACGTACCTCTGATACTACCATCACTCCTCCGCAGACTCAGCACCTGCTAAAACAAACACCCTCCCACTAGACCCCTCCTTCTTTGGCTTGGAGCAATTGGTACTAATATGCCCCACCTCTCCGCAGCTGTAGCAGACGACCTCTTTCTTCTCACACTGGGCAGCTATGTGGCCTCCCTTACCACATTTAAAGCATTTGTTATCTGGACAACCAAAACTCTTATGACCGGGCTTCCCACACTTGTAGCACACAACATTCGCAGGGGCCTCTCCCCCACTTGACTTCTTGCCTGAATCATCAGCTTTCCCTTTGCCCTTACCTCCAGAAACATCGTAGGGCTTCTCACGATACTGAGCACTCCTCTTTTCCTTTACAATCTTGTAAGCAGCATTACTATCCTCCTCGAAAATCCTACACTTATCAACCAATCTAGCGAAGACCCGAACCTCTTGATATCCAATTGCTTTCTTTATATCAGGACGTAGACCACTCTCGAACTTGACACATTTTGAAAATTCAGAATTGGCATCATTAGCATAATAAGGACAAAATTGGGCCAGCTCCTCAAACTTGGCGGCATAATCAGCCACAGTCTTGTCTCCCTGCTTCAGCTCTAAAAACTCCACTTCTTTCTTGGCTCGCACATCCTCAGGGTAGTACTTTCTCTTGAACTCTCTTGTGAAAACCTCCCAGGTCACTTCCTCACCAGCATCACTTAACCTTCGCAACATTCCCATCCACCAGTCTTCAGCTTCCTCCGTTAACATATGAGTCCCAAACTTCACTTTCTGAGCTGGAGTACACTCCATGACACGAAAGACCCGCTCTATCTCCTTCAGCCATGACAACGCTCCATCCGGGTTGTACCGGCCCTTAAAGGTGGGTGGGTTCTCTCTCTGGAATGTAGCCAAATTGCACGCCCCGTCATTAACAACACCGGGTATATTACCCATCGCCCCGGCTATAGCCTGCAAGGCAGCAGCAAGTGCAGCATCGTCCCGTCTGGCCATTCTAGCACTGCAACAGAAAACAGAATTCAGACACGAGTAACAAACTCAATGTTACTCAACACGACGACTCAACTACCGGCCGGACAGACCGAACTGCTCTGATACCAACTTGTAACACCCCCTTTACTAATAACTATTATTTAGTTAATTTAAAAATCAGAGTTAGCAAAAACCGTTTTAATGCAACCACGAGAGGGTGCCACATTTAAAACACCAACGTATATATCTCTGAAAATACTATATAAGGTCATGGGGTGCGTAATACATAGCACCACAGTCAATATAAATATAAAAACATCGCGGCGGAATAATCACCAAAATTCACCATATCAAATTACATCCCGAAAATAGAGTTCAACATCAATTAAAATAAACCAGTAAGCTAACAACGCCCCACCCCGGTGCTACGTATCAGAGCTGACTCGACCCACTGGAGAGAAGGTACTAGATCACCTTCACCCGCTATCACCTGCACGTTGCCGACATGAGAAGCAACATAAAAGCAGTAGGGTGAGTCTCATTTCATAGGTAATAATAGATAAAACAAGAAACACAGTATAATAGGCACACCCGGGATACCATCAATTTAACTACACCATCAATACAGTTACACCAAATGCAGTTACGCCGAATACTGTTACACCAAGTACCGTCACACCAAATACAGTTACACCCAGAATACAGTTACACCACTAGTTCGAGAAGACGCAATCAAACACAGGACGCGTATGCAATGTATGAGATGCAATATATATATGTGGATCCATCATCACCGCAATAAGCCTTGAGGGCACATCACCGCTTTGGCCGAAGCCTACTCACCGCATGGCCGAAGCCTACATCACCGCTGAATGCACATGGATGCATGCGACACTATGAACATGCATCAATCACATTACATCATCATCATCAATTATATCACATCATCGCTAAAAATATCACATCAGTATTTATATCATCATCGCTAATCATCATCGCTAATCATCACCGCTAATCATCACCGCTAATCATCATCGCTAATCATCATCGCTAATCATCATCGCTAATCATCATCGCTAATTATATCACATCATCGCCAATTATATCACATCATCGCTAATCATGTTACTCACCCATTGGCCGCTAAGGGCATTTTTGTCACTTTATTCATAAAATTTCATTATTCATCCGGGACAGCCACACGGGCGTCCATACAACAGCAACTAACATTGTTTTCCTCAGAATGATTCATTTTCCAAAATGATTGCGACTCGACAGTTTCTCAAAATGACAACTTTTAGGGTTTGAGTTAATCATCAACATTTCTTCCAGAAAATACTTTACTGAGCCCCAAATTAGAATATTCAGATGGGCGTCTGAATAAGCTTTCCAAAACATTTTGAAACGCCTAAAACGGAGTCCCGAGTCAAAAGATATTCGAAAAACAAATTTGGGAACAACAGCGACACCCTGGGCTACGCGAACACGGCAGCCAGAATTCGGCGAATTAGTTAAAATAGTAAACGACATCGGAAAGTTACAAAAGACCCCTCGTTGGAAAGCTACAGATGTGTAGTTTCTGAACATATATTTAAAGTTTCAAAACAATGGGCCAGTTAGTACAGTTTTTAGAAACAACTCGAATAGTTCCCAGACTGGACAGATTCTGTCCTTCCACTTCAAATCACTCTAAACTGACTTACACTTGACCAAATGGAACAAAACCTTAGCCTTAACAAAATCAATTTGAGTATAGTTTCTAATGGAAAAAGAATCGTTCAAATCATAGTTCAATTGAAGACACAAGACCTGAAACACTGAACCTATACCTAGTTTAAGTCCAGAAATTTGACCTGACTTGGGACGCTCATAACTCGAGCTACACTACTCCAAATTTAATCAAACCAGTGCCAAAGTGACCAAAATTAAGTCTGTTTTATAACAAAAAAAGTCCCATAATTTTTGACGAACAGAAAGTTCCCAGTTTTAAAAATACCGAACCTATGTCCAGAATGCTTCCAGAATATTACCCTAACTTGTGGAATTCATAACTCGATCTTCACAGCTCTAAACGCAACCAAACCAGCGTCAAATTAACAAGCATTCAATCAAGTTTTCGAAATGACAAACCACATAATTTTTCAATTAGTAAAACGTTCTCAGTCACTGAAATACTAAACCTATGTCAGAACATCTCAAAACAGTGAATTCAACAACACAAACAACCATCCCACTTCAGCCACATATAGATATTATAAACATCAACAGCAATTTAAACAACTACTCCTAACACCTAGTCCCCATGATTTCGTGGTTTATAAATTATTAACTATGAACGAGAGCCCCCCTTACCTCATAATTGAAGAACACCTATCTCTTGGTGAGCAAGCAACCATCAAAATTCAGCAACTAAGATCCTCCTCTTTTCTTTCTTGGTCACGAACTCCTCTCTTTCTTTTTCTCTATGGAAGCCACGAAATTCCTCTCTTTTTCCTTGCCTTGGCCACCACTCCTTAGCTCTCACTCTCTCACAAAATCTAATTTTCTCAACTAATGAAACCCTAACTTAAAAACTCCTTATTTATAGGCTCACTTAACCAATCACGGGCTTTCTTAGTTTATGACTTAATCATGGGCCTCCACTAACACCTCTAATTCGCCACCACCTATCCACATATACTAACAACTAATTATTTCTAATATTCTATCACATGAAATCCCTAAATAATTATTCCTATCATTTTATTTTATTTTTCTCAAACACAAACCCTAGATAATTAATTAAATAAATTAACTAATTATTTTGGGCTGTTACACACATCCGCAAGAGCCTGGTTGGCCAACTCTGATAGCTTGGAGAACCTATCCTTCCAGTGTTGAACTTCATCCCTCCGCTCAATGATGACTGTCTGTTCTTCAATCCTACCGAGCAGCTCAACATAGCGATGTTCCCAATACTGAATTTCATCCCTCACTTGCCGGTATGCATCGCTGATGTAACGAAGATTCCTCTTCAACTCATCAGAATCCTCTTGTTCTGCTCTCAGGGCCCGCTGACATTCTCTGAGGATGTTCTCAAATGAGTCTCTCTCTTGCACAACACTGTCTAACTTACTCTCCCATTCAGCTTGTAGCATGCGGGATTCTCTTTTTGACTTGGCAAGCAAGCTTTTCGCAGTTCTCCCTTCCATTTTTTCCTCATCGCATAATTCTTTCCACTGATTGGCTTCTTCAATGGCCTTCTTCTCTTTCAAGCTTCGCCTCTTAATTTCCTCCTTGGCTCCTTGCAGATACCTTTGAACTTCTAACTTACTCTTCTCTTCCCCTTTTAGTTTCTGACTGAACTCCTCAATAGCAGCAGACTTGAGAGCACTCTCTTCTTCCAATCTTTTGTTCTTCAGAGCCATCTTCTCTATCTCCGCTTGCAAAGATCTCTTCTCTTCCTTTGCCTTCATCAGAGCCAACTTGACCTCGCCTAACTCTTCGACAACAGGAACACTAGCGTCTTCCCTCTCAACTTGCAATGCTTTTCGGTAAGGCAATTGAACACTCTGGATCCTTTTTCCAAGCCACTGAGTGAAGGTAATACCACTAGTCCTCCGAGCAAGCTCTACTTTTCCCCTACAAATTGTTGAACCAAGGGCAAACACTACTTGTTTTGTATGATAACAAATTACATCTTGTCTACTAATGGTTGTAGTTGTATGAAAGTACAGGTTCAAGCTGAATAAAGTACAGGACGGGAATCAAAAAGCAGGAAGCATTAAAGTGGAGCAGCTTGGAGAAGAAGCCGCCTTTGAAGATGAAGACCTAATTGTTTTTCCGCTTTCTTTAGGACACAGTGTAAGGTCCTATCACTTAAGGTCTATGACCGTTTTAGTAGCTGAGAGATGAGTTTTTCAAAACATGCATGGTGCATCAAAATAGTTTTGAAAAATATTTTATAAAATTGCATGCATGCATAAGGTGGCACCTAAACCTAAAATCAATTTTGTGGAAAGCAAGAATCGATTTCTATATTGTTTCATAGGAGTATAAATCAGTTTTATATTGTCTCATAGGAGTATAAAATCGATTATATACTAAATACATTGGACTATGAATCGATTTTATATTGTCTCATAGGAGTATAAAATCGATTACTTGTTTTCCTTTCTTAAAACAATCGATTTCCATTACTTCCATAAAAGCAAATAATCGATTTCTACATTTATCTCAAGCCAAACCAAGAATCGATTTCCTTCTTTTATAAAACACCTTGAAATCGATTTTCAAGCTATCCTATAGGCTATGAATCGATTCCTCCTTACTTTAACTAAATATTGAAATCGATTCTTACCTATTCAGGATGTCCTGAAAATCGATTCCTACATATTTCCAAAAGCCAAGGAATCGATTCCTATGTTTTCTAAAAATAAAGAACCGATTATACTATATTTTAACATCACTCATGAATCGATTCTTAAGTCACATTTATGAATCCTACGCTTTCCTAAGCCTATAAATAGGCAGCCTCAAGTCACTCTTGAAGACACCACATTTTTCACAACAAATTCTCTCTTCTTCTCATACGAATTTCTAGATCCTGAGAAAGAGAAAAATAGAGCTATCACTTTCATATCATTTTTATAGATCTACTCATCTCTCACAGCTATTATATTGTCATATTATCTGCGGTGATTAGATCATAGCTTCAATATTGTAATCTACTTTTGTGGGGTCATTTTGAAATCCTGGGAAGCGTTCTTGGGTCTCTCAATCAGGAGATTGAGTTGGTTTGAAATCCTGGGAGGTGATCTTGGGTCTTTCAATCAAGGAAGATTGAAGTGGTATTGAAATCCTGGGAGGTGCTCTTGGGTCGTTCAATCAGGAGATTGAAGCGGGTTGAAATCCTTAGCTAGGTGCTCGGGTTCTCAGTTCGGGGGAATTGAGATTTGCTATTTTGAAGTTGCATGTTTGTAAACAATTCTTCAATATAGTGGTTGCCATCAAGTCCAAGGGTTGCAAAGCCTGAGGCCGAGGACGTAGGGCTTTTATCCCGAACCTCACTAAATTCCTGGTGTATCTCTATCCCTACTCTCTTTTCTTTATTGTCTATATTTGTTATTGTTATATAGCTGTGATATTCATTGTTTTGTTTATATCTGTTTTGAATATCACTACTCAGATCTGTCTATTGTTATATTATTGTGCTGATCTGTTATTATCCATATCACTGATGTAGATCTGTCTGTTGTTATATTTAATATCACTGAGCTGTCTATAAATAATCTAGTTATTCTAATATCATACTGTGCTTGATCTGCCTGCTTGTATACATCATATAAGTTTAAATCTCAGTTTCCGCATTTGATTTAAACAAAGCATTTCATAAGTTTTTGAAAACCGAAAAGAATTCATATTTTTCACATAACCTTATTCACCCCCCCCCCCTCTAAGGTTATACTATAGTCTAACAAGTGGTATCAGAGCTAGAAATTGTATATAGAGCTTTACATCTCGCAATTTAAATTTTATTTATCTATCTGTCATCATGGGTTCTTTTATGAAAGAGGGGATGTCCTTCAATAGGCCACCCCTGTTTGATGGGACTAACTATGACTATTGGAGTAGTCGAATGAAATGTCATGTGCAGGCTATAGATTTCACTCTTTGGAGGATTATTGTTGATGGACCACTGATTCCTATGAAGATCAAAATTACAAAACCAGGTAGTACTGATGGAGACACTACAAAAAGTCAAGCCACCGGCAAAGCAGAAGAAATTCCAATTGAAGACATCTACACCATCGATCTGAGCGAGCTGAGAAAATTTGAGCTTGACAAAATATCACAAAATGCCAAGGCTATGAATATTCTTCACCTATCACTTTGTGAAGAAGAGTATCGAAGAGTAAAAGTGTAACACCCCGATAATTTCTAACTTGTAGAAGTTACCGAAATGCACTACTGGCATGCATCAGAGTACCTCCTGTTTTAAATACTGAACACATACTAATACTCGATGCTAAAAGCCATCAAGCGCGTTGCATAACTTAACATGAAAATTACATAGTTCGTTCTTACACCACTCAACTAGTGTTCAGTACCAAAATAGAAAGTCTGCGGAAGCGATTTACAACTTTATAACGTAAGTCATACAATCGTACATACTAAGGAACTGAATACAAAACACAAAAGAAACTGAAATACAAGACATGATGACATAAAGATAGCGGCTGCTCCTCAGGCGTCTCCATGACCATGCCTCATTATCTTCAACTTAGCCTGCAATTCAGAAAAACAACAACATGGATTGGGTGAGACAACTTATCTCAGTGAGTTCTCTCGAGACCCCTTACTAACTCTCTCGGTTCAATTATGCTTGATTCATTATCTAAAACTCATAGTCCTCAAAGTTGACTATGTGGATGAACTATGCTCAATCACTGAGCCTAACAATGAACTATGCTCAATCACTGAGCCTTACAATGAACTATGCTCAATCGCTGAGCCTAACCATGATTATTAGCGTGTCACCGGTCACTTGGCATAATAAGCTTCCGGTGAACCCAATCCACTAATCACTAGTGGGCAAACCTCAAGGGGCCTAGGTTCATAGGGCTCATGACTTCCCCTCCCCTAGCACACTAATCTGAAATAGGGTCGTCACCCTAACCTGATGTATATATTTTAATATACCTTGAACAATGAGCAGTGAACAATGATCTGTGAACATGACAATGAACTTGTATAACAATGGTCTTAATCTTAACCTAATCTTATACTTAACATGATCTTGTCATTAGGTGATCTCACACGGAATGACTAACATTGTTATCTTGGCTTATAACTATCCATTACCTAGTCCACATCATAATGTATCACCCATACTCAACATTATGATTATCTAACTTAGTCATAATCAGTCGCATAATATATCAATCACAATCATAGCATGACAATCAAATCCATAACACGTTCCGTCTACCCGCATTGGGCCGTCAATAATCATTCAATCATGGCGATTTGTTATCATTAAACTTATCATTTCATAACATTGGGAAGGGATTAGGATAGGTTTGGAATCAATTGGGAAGCGTTTGGACACCTTTACAAAATCTAGGTCTGACAAATACGCACGACCCGTGCTTAATGGCGCACGATCCGTGCGCGAAACGGAAATTTTTCAGGAAGCATCAGAAGGATCCGCACGATCCGTGTGCCAAGGCACACGATCCGTGCCTGATGCACAGTCCTGTAAAATGGCCATTTCATGCTGTTTTTAACTCCGTTTCGTGTCCAATTCCTTTCCCGATCGATACCTAACTTATCAACCTTTAAGAACAGAGTATCATCCAGCCAAATAATTCACATATCACTCACTCAATCACAACAACAATCAAAGTCCCAATCAACCAATCATGTATTTCAATCATTCAAGCGGCATTTTCACAAAACGGTTTCGACACCGGTTTTTTTCATAAAAGCGAGACTCGATCCAGAATTCACAACACATACAATTTTAATCCTAGTGAGTATAGAACTCACCTTTTCGTGACGACGATACACCCGACACCGAAACCTCGCGAATACGGACGAACGGAGAATCACGAATCCGCTCCAGCTACTTCCAGCAACAAATCGCCAATTTGCAACGAGCGTAACTCACTCAAATCTCAACCAAACTTAGTAAAACGAGAGTCTACGGTGAAGGGATTTTTCTCTAGTTTCTGAAGGTGGAGGTTTCAAACGCATGCATCCTATATCCAGAGAGTTACAACTGAAACAATGAAGCTGGGTCAAGACTGAAGCTGATTCTGGAAACGAAACTTAGGAAGGTGATATCTCCCTACATTCTCAGTGAAATCAGATGGTTCTTGGGTCTAAACTGGAGAATTTTCTGTCTAGTTTCTAAAGAAATAAATATGGTCTCAAATGGAGGTCTGTAAAGAGAGATATGATGCGAACACTGAAAAGGGTTCCAACGGATTTTTCACTGGATTCTGTGCTTGCACCAAGAACTTCAACAATTTGCTTCTAGTAACTCACAACAGAAAACCCAATTCGTGATATTGGTACAGTAGGTGGTCTATGGCTTCAAAAGTGGTATCAAATTGAAGAGCATGAAATATGGAGGTGAATGGTGGTGATAGATGAGACATGCATTAAGATTTGAGAGAGAACTCTCTTCTCCTTCCTCCCCTAGCCCTCACGCACTCTCTCCTCTCCCAACCTTATGATTTCAGATTTTCAATAAGTGATATGTTTGTGTTTATGTTTCAGCTGAAAAAAATGGGTTTATAAAGGGATAAGGTAAAAGACTACATTGCCCCTCACTTACACATTTCTTCCCTAATGACTCCCTCACTCCTAAAAACTAATATGATGCAATTAACTCAATTTGTCACATAATTAAATTAATTGTCAATCCAAGCAAATTATTTTTCAAGCAACTCATTTAAATTAATAAAAAAAAAATCATTTCACGCCAAATAATTTAAATAGCGAAAATTGGGGATATTACAATCACCCCAACTTTTAAAAATTTTGTCCTCAAAATTGGACTAAGAAAATACCTTTCGCCGAACTGTCGCTAGCTTTGCCTTTCTGAGCGTCCATTACATAGATTCTTCCACGGGCGGGAGTTGCATTCTCTTCTCTGCTCCTTTTCCTCGCCGGACACTCGTGAGCGTAATGCCCTTCACCTTTGCAGTAATAACACATAGTTGACCCCAGACGACACTCTCCACCGTGAGGCTTCCCGCATTTTGACACTTAGCGGACCTTGGAAATTCAGACACCACTGCTTGCTTCCCTTTGTTAGAGTTACCTTTTGGCTCTTCACTTGGGGTTGGCAATTCCACTGTCTTTTTCTTTTCCTTCCGATAGGCTTTCCTTTCTTCGTACATTCTGTTAAGATCTGCCTCTGCAACATAAGCTTGCTGCACCAATCCAGCATAACTAGTCATGGCATAAGAGCTAAGACCTTGGGCCACATCAGCACGAAGACTTGCGCTATACCTCTGCATCTTCCACTCATCATTCGGAGCATGCTTTGCCAATTGATAAAACTGCGACAACCGTTCGAACTTGGCGGTGAACTCACCCACCGACATCTCTCCTTGCCTCAGATTGATAAACTCGGCATGCTTGCTTAACTTCATCACCGGAGGGAAAAAGTGACCAATAAACATCTCCTTGAAGTTAACCCAGGTAACAGGAGTTCCCTGGTTCACCATCAATTCGTGAGCATTGGTCCACCAGGTTTGAGCATCTTCCTCGAGCATATGGGCAGCAAAAAGAACCTTCTCTTCTTCGCTGCATTGAAGAGTCCTAAAAATCTTCTCCATTGAATCCAACCAGAAATGTGCTACCATTACCTCAGGTCCTCCTTTGAAACTTTGCGGATTCATCTTCTGGAAACGAAAGTAAGCCCTATTCGGATCTTCCAGAGGAGGTTGTTGAACATTTGGTTGTTGTTGATCCATCCTCTCATGATGCATCTGAGCCATTTGAGCCATCTGTTGCTGCTGCATTTGCATCATGTCATTCATCATCTTCTGCTGCGTCTCGATGACGTTCTGCATCCATTCGGTATTTGGATCAACAGGGACGCTTCTCCTACTTCCACCAGCCATGATTCTGCGAAATATGCACAAAGTGTTTAGTTGATCAGGCTAAACGTCTAATAACATACTAAGAGGAATCACACTTAGAGGACTTAAGAGACTCATGATTCTAAGCCCGACTAGGTCGAACTGCTCTGATACCAATTGTAACACCCCGATAATTTCTAACTTGTAGAAGTTACCGAAATGCACTACTGGCATGCATCAGAGTACCTCCTGTTTTAAATACTGAACACATACTAATACTCGATGCTAAAAGCCATCAAGCGCGTTGCATAACTTAACATGAAAATTACATAGTTCGTTCTTACACCACTCAACTAGTGTTCAGTACCAAAATAGAAAGTCTGCGGAAGCGATTTACAACTTTATAACGTAAGTCATACAATCATACATACTAAGGAACTGAATACAAAACACAAAAGAAACTGAAATACAAGACATGATGACATAAAGATTGTAACGCCCTAAAATAATTTAATTTATTAATTAAATTAAGTTATTGGAGGGATGCATTATTTATTTAAGTGGGATAATTTATATATAATTGTTTTATTGTAGGAGGCGAAAAGAATTAAAAAGAGTGGTGTGAAAAATGGGCCCAAGCCACTTAAGTGACCCAAGCCCATTCCATTTACCCTAAAACCTAAGAATTATGGTCATTCCAAAAAGAAAGAGATTCAGCGCAACTGAGGGTGAGAAGAGAAGGGGAATTGCGACTTCAAGCTTAGAGGAGGAGAAGAACTTGTTTTCATCTTGACTTAGGTAAGCCTTCATTGATCCTTTCTCTTCCAATAATTTTCCTCTTCCATGTGGTGATCTAAATCCCTTCCTTGTTCCATGTTGCGATTTTTTTTTCCCATGAATTGTGGTAATGGATGCGAATTGGTTAGAAGAGGAAGAAGGGGGCTGTTGCGAAATTTTAGACTTTGGCTCGTCGTGTTGCGGAGTTTTGCACGTGACGCATATATCGTGGTTTCGGGCATATAAAATTCGAGGTAAGGGTGAGCGGTTTTCAATTTATTATAATTGAGTATTTGGAGGGTTTGTGGGTTTGTGTTAGTGGTTGGATTCGAAAATCATAGGTGAAGAGGAATGATGGATTAAATTATTGAGTTGATGTGCGAATTACCCTATGACGTGAGGAGAATTATAGTTGCTGTTTTTTTGAGATATGTTGCTGTTATGCAGAATTTGGTTGTTGCTGTTTTTTTTATAAAAACAATGTTGCTGTTGCAGAATTTTGTAGTGCTGTTGCTGTTAATTTATTTTATGCTGTTGCTGTAATTCAGATTGTGCTGTTGCTGTAATTATGTGTTGCTGTTGCTGTAATTTTAATTGGTGCTGTTGCTGTAATTATGTGTTGCTGTTGCTGTAATTTTAATTGGTGCTGTTGCTGTAATTATGTGTTGCTGTTGCTGTAATTTAAATTGTGCTGTTGCTGTCAACTAAGTAGTGCTGTTGCTGTATTTTAATTATGCTGTCATGATGCTGTTTTCACCACAAAATGTTGCTGTTTTCACCAATTAAAAATACTGCTGTGTTGCAAATTAAAGCTGCTGTTTTGCGAATTGAAAGGCCACTGTTTCAGTTTTAATTTGATGTAAAAATTCTGCTGTTTTGCGAATTGAAAGACCACTGTTTCAGTTTTAGTTTGATGTAAAAATTCTGCTACTTTTGCGAAAATAATGGCTACTGTTTCAGTTCCGATTTGATGAAAGATATTTCCTGTTTTTGCGAAAATAATGGCTACTGTTTCAGTTCCGATTTGATGAAAGATTGCTACTGTTTTGCTCATAATTGCCACTGTTTTTCAGTTTCAATTTGATGTCAAGATGCCACTGTTTTGCGCATAAAATGCCACTGTTTATTCCCAAATTTAATTGTGGCGCTTCCTAAGTATGAAAGTGAAATGTTTATTCCATAATTTTAAAATGTAAAGTGAAATGTTTATTCCCTAATTTTAAAGATGTTGTTACATTATTTTTGAATGTGATTGTTTATGAAGAGTGGTGATATTAATATGGTGATGATGATGAATACACTCTATGAGTGTCTTATGGTGGTGATGATGAGTACTCCGGGTGAGTAAAATTTTGGTGATTGCACATGTGTACATAGTGTCTCATAGCATGTGCATCTTATGACGAATAGGCTTCGGCCTCTTAGTGACGGTGTGCCCTTAGTGGCTTATTTATGACGAGAAAACAGTGACGGTGTGCCCATAGTGGCTTATTATGACGAGTATGGTACCATCATGCATATGCCCAGGTGTGGGTTGCATCTTCATGTGCATTCATTTTTTTTATGACGGGTGACGAATTGTGATTTTGTTTGATGTTGTGTGTAACGACAGTGAAGTTGATATTAGTGACGATGTTGTGTGATGGTTTGCTCATATTACTCTGCTGTATGCTTAATTATAATTTGTTGAAAATTCTCACTGTAACACCCTAAAATTATTTAATTAATTTATTTAATTAAATAATTGGGGATTTAAATTAAATTATTTGATGTAATTCGATTAATTAGAATTTTATTTATTTTGGTGGTATTAGGAGGGAGTGGAGGCGCCACTTGCATGACTTGGGCTTAAGTGGAAAGCCCAAGCCCATGATCCACAATATGGGCGAAGTGGTTAGTTGGTGGGGGGCTAGGGTTTGTGGCATTTTGCGAAATCAAAAGAAAGAAAGAAAGAGCGTGAGATAGAGAGAGAGCAAGGAAGGGCGCCGTAAGGAGAGAAGAGGAAGAGGAGAGAAGTCGCAAGCAAGGAAGAGCGAGGAGCGTGATTTTGTTGCTGTGATCCTGTACGTGACTATCTCCGGAGCCTCCGTTCTTCAATTTCGAGGTTAGGGGAGCTCTATCACTCTATTTAATAGTTCATATGATGAGTTCTAGATCTAGGGTTAGACTAGATTTATTGATGTATTGTGATGTTGTTTTTTTTTATATATTGTTGTATGCGAAATGATGTAAGCATGAGTTCTTGATGTTTCTTGATGCATCGTTGATAGGGGCTATTATATGTGTAGATATGTGCGAAGTGAATGGTTGATGTCTTCCTATACATATGTGTGTGAATTGTAGTGTTAGAATTATAGTCATTGATTTGTGACCTTCGAATTATGGGCTTGAAACTGAAATTGTTGTGTTGGATTTGCTTGTGTTTGTTGCGAAATTGGATGGATGGTGTATAGGCGCCTAGGGCGCCAAGGGGATAGGGAAGATAATGCTAATTGAATTTTTGAGAAATTGATTGAAATATGTGTATGTTTAGTTGCTGGGAAAGTGTTGAGGTTTTATGATTTAGAATTGTTAAGAAAACAATTTTCAGTATTAAAAAGCGTTTTGGTAAAATTCTGGATGTTGCTGCTGGTTTCTGGGCGCTGGGCGCCTATGCTGGGCGCTGGGCGCCTGTTCTGTGTTGTTGTTGCGCGTGGAGGCGCGCCTGGGCGCTAGGCGCCCGTGTCTGTGCGTGTTGCGCGCTGTGCGCGCCTGGGCGCTGGGCGCCCGTGTTGTGTCTGTGTGTGCGCTGTGCGCGCCTGGGCGCTGAGCGCCTATGGCGCTGTGTTGTGCGTGCGTTGTTGCCCCTGGGCGCTAGGCGCCCGTGTCTGTGTTGCTTGTTGCGCTGTGTGGCGCGCTGTTGCTCCTGGGCGCTGGGCGCCTGTGCACTTGTTGCCTGGTTGCCTGGGCGCCTAAGGCGCCTGTTCCCTGGATGTTGCCTAATTTTTCCAAAATTGTTTTTATCATAACTTTTGACTTAGACGTCCGTTTTGAACGATTCGAAAAGTGTCATGAAGCTTTTTACGTTGTCTAGTTGTGGGTTCAATTTTTAAAATGAAAAATTGTTATTTTATGACTGTTTGTGGGCGCCCAAGTGGCTGTCCCCGGTGGTCGTCCCAGCGACATTGAAAAATGACGTGGAACTCTTTAAAAATCCCTTTTGGTGTATAAACAACAGTTTTAAACACGGTAGTGTCAAAATGACTGTTTTGCCCCTAGTGGCCAAAGTTAATGATAATGATGTGTAAGTGACGAGGATGCCCTTGGTGGCTAGTCAAATGACTGTTTTGCCCCTAGTGGCCAAAGTTAATGATAATGATGTGTAAATGACGAGGATGCCCTTGGTGGTTAGTCAAATGACGTTTTTGCCCTCAGTGGCTAATGTTTGAGTTAAATGATGTTTATGTGTAAGTGACAATTGGGGCCTGAGTGGCTAAGTGAGGTTAAGGTCTAAGTGGCCTAGTGATGTTGTGTGATGATTATGAATTTGACAGGTGCTGTGCTCCGTGCGAGCAAACAGGTAAGTGATGGGTCACATTGTTGACTGTGATCTGAGTAATTGTGTGATTTTTGTGAAGTGAGTGGTGCATGTCATAGAGTCTCATGCCCATATGCATAAAACCCAGTGATGTTTTGAGGCCTGAGTGGCTAAGTAATGATGAGGCCTGAGTGGCTAAGCGACGTTTTGTGAAAAGGTACCTTCATGCATATACCCGCGAGTGGGTTGCATTTCATAAATCTACATGACATGAGATGAGTTGTACATGATGTGGATGATGACTGTGATGTGGATGTTTTGTGTATTGGATGCTGATTATTCTAGTGCGTAGCCTATGATTAGTGCTTATCATGTTTTCTATTATATAGACTGAAATGATGCTCACCCTTTCCTGTTTGAATGTTGCCCCCGTGTTGGTAACGTGCAGGTGATTCCCAGTGAAGGTATTAGCTTCACTTTTCGAGTCGAGTCGTCATGCTCTGATACGTAGCACTCAGGGGGGATAACGAACTCGGCCTTTATTAATGATTTTTGATTATTATGTCCATGTGGACTATTTGGTTATGTTTTACTAATTTCCGCTGCGTAGTTGATTGTGTTATGAGGAGTGTTATAAGTGACGTTAACCATGAGGCTTGAGTTTTTGATATTGTGATGTGCTACGTGGACGTATGAATTTGAGTTAAACTGTTTTTAAAGTTTGATAAGCGACGTTGATTTGAGTATGTGTAACATTTCCTATGAACGAGATTTTTTTTTCAAACTCTGATTTTTATAAACAAAGTGACGGGTAGAAAGGGGTGTTACATTAGTGGTATCAGAGCAGTTCGGTCTGTCCGGCCGGTAGTTGAGTCGTCGTGTTGAGTAACATTGAGTTTGTTACTCGTTTCTGAATTCTGTTTTCTGTTGCAGTGTTAGAATGGCCAGACGAGACGACGCTGCTCTTGCTGCTGCATTGCAAGCTATGGCTCAGGCGATGCAGGGTCAGCAGAATGCTGGGGATAATGCTGGTTTTCGAAGTCTGACAACCTTCCAGAGGGAGAATCCGCCCACCTTTAAGGGCAAATATGATCCAGATGGTGCTATGGCTTGGCTGAAGGAGATCGAGAGGATTTTCAGGGTGATGGACTGTACTGTTGAGCAGAAGGTCCGCTTTGGTACCCATATGTTAGCCGAGGAGGCCGACGACTGGTGGTTGGCTACTAGGCAGAGGTTAGAGGCTGTGCAGGAAGAGATTACTTGGGAGGTATTCAGCAGGGAATTTCTGAGGAAGTATTTTCCTGAAGACGTCCGCGGGAAGAAAGAGATAGAGTTCTTAGAGCTGAAGCAGGGTGGTATGTCTGTGACTGCCTACGCGGCAAAATTTGTGGAACTAGCAAAATTTTATCCACACTACAGTGAGGCTACAGCTGAATTTTCAAAATGCATCAAATTTGAGAATGGGTTGAGGCCTGATATTAAACAGGCCATTGGTTATCAAAAGATTCGTGTGTTCGCAGATCTGGTTGATAGTTGCAGGATCTTCGAGGAGGACAGTACTGCTCGCTACAAAGCTACTTCTGAGAGAAAGGGCAAGTTTCAGAGTCGAAGCAAGCCGTATGAGGTTCCTGCGGGTAAGGGTTATCAGAGAGCTGCTGGAGGTAAGGGTTCTGGTGGGGGAGATGCCCCTGCTAGCATTGTCTGTTATAAGTGTGGCAAGCCTGGCCACAAGAGTACTACATGCAGGTCGGATGACAGGAATTGCTACCGTTGTGGTAAAAAGGGTCATATGGCAGCTGAGTGTAAGGTCAAGGATGTGGTGTGTTTCAACTGTGGTGAGTCTGGGCATATCAGTACAAAGTGTACAAAGCCGAAAAAGGAAAGGTCTACTGGGAAGGTATTTGCATTGGCAGGAGAGGAGCCTGATGACGATGATGGTCTGATTAGAGGTACGTGTTTTATTAATGGTACTTCTCTGAAATCTCTTATTGATACTGGTGCTACCCATTGTTTTATTTCTGTTGATTGCTGTAAAAGATTGGGTCTTGTTTTATCTGCTATGTGTGGGGATATGGTTGTCGATACTCCTGCGAAGGGGTCGGTGATTACGTCCCAGGTGTGTTCTCAGTGTCCCGTGTCGATCTTCGGCAGGGACTTTATTGTGAATTTTGTATGTTTGCCATTGAGAGGTCTGGATGTAATCTTAGGCATGGACTGGTTAGAGAATAATCACGTTCATATCAACTGTCGTAGCAAGTCGGTTAGTTTCGGTGAAGAGAGTTCGGTTTTGGTGTCTGCTGGTCAGTTGAAGAAATTGAAGAAAGAGGGAGTTCAGTTATTTGCGTTGATGGCTTCGTTGTCTGCTGAGAGTCAGGCTGTTATTGAAGAACTGAAAGTAGTACGTGAATTTCCTGAGGTTTTTCCTGATGAAATTCCGGGTGTGCCACCGGAGAGAGAAGTTGAATTTTCGATTGATCTTGTACCTGGTACGAAGCCTGTGTCTATGGCACCGTACAGAATGTCGGCGTCAGAACTGTCTGAGTTGAAGACGCAACTTGAAGAATTGCTTGAGAAGAAATTTGTAAGACCAAGTGTATCACCGTGGGGAGCTCCGGTATTGTTAGTGAAAAAGAAAGATGGGAGCATGAGGTTATGTGTGGACTATCGTCAGTTGAATAAGGTAACTATCAAGAATAAGTATCCGCTTCCGAGAATCGACGATCTGATGGATCAGTTAGTGGGTGCTCGTGTTTTCAGCAAAATCGATTTGAGGTCCGGATATCATCAGATTAAAGTAAAGGATGAGGATGTTCAGAAGACAGCATTCAGGACAAGGTATGGGCATTATGAGTATTCTGTGATGCCGTTCGGTGTGACCAATGCTCCTGGTGTATTTATGGAATATATGAACCGTATTTTCCATAATTACCTAGATCGGTTTGTGGTAATCTTCATAGATGATATTCTAGTTTATTCTAAGTCAGATGAAGAGCATGCTGAGCACCTGAAGTCAGTGTTGGAAGTTTTAAAAGAGAAAAAGTTGTACGCTAAGTTATCGAAGTGTGAGTTCTGGCTGAAAGAGGTGAGTTTCCTTGGGCACGTGATTTCTGGTAATGGTATTGCGGTTGATCCGGCAAAAGTAGAAGCAGTGTTGGAGTGGGAGTCTCCGAAGTCCGTAACGGAGATTAGAAGCTTTTTGGGTTTGGCTGGGTACTACAGGAGGTTCATCGAGGGTTTTTCCAAGTTGGCCCTTCCGTTGACTCAGTTGACCTGCAAGGGTAAAGTTTTTGTTTGGGATGCTCGCTGTGAGGAAAGCTTTATGGAACTGAAAAAGAGATTGACGACGTCGCCTGTTTTGACGTTGCCTAATCCAGAGGAACCGTTCGTTGTGTATTGTGACGCTTCGAAGATGGGTCTCGGTGGTGTGTTGATGCAGAATGGGAAAGTCGTTGCGTATGCGTCGAGGCAGTTGCGGATTCACGAGAAAAATTACCCTACGCATGATTTGGAATTGGCTGCTGTGGTATTTGTGCTCAAGATTTGGAGGCACTACCTTTATGGTTCGAGGTTCGAAGTGTTCAGTGATCATAAGAGTCTAAAGTATCTGTTCGATCAGAAAGAGTTGAGTATGAGACAGCGTCGGTGGTTGGAACTCTTGAAGGATTATGACTTCGGTTTGAATTATCATCCCGGCAAGGCTAATGTCGTGGCTGATGCTTTGAGCAGAAAGTCCTTGCATATGTCGGCTATGATGGTGAAAGAATTAGAGTTAATTGAAGAATTCAGAGATTTGAGTTTGGTTTGTAAGATGACACCTCGCAGTGTCAAACTGGGAATGTTAAAGATCGACAATGATTTCCTGGGCAGCATTAGAGAAGCTCAGAAGACAGACGTCAAGCTGGTGGATTTAATTAATGGGGTCGGTAAATCTGAAGATGAAGATTTCAAATTAGATTCCAGTGGTGTGTTGAGGTTCCGGGGTAGGATCTGTGTTCCTGACGATGAAGAGATGAGAAAGGCAATTCTAGAGGAAGGTCATCGTAGCAAGTTGAGTATCCATCCTGGAGCAACGAAGATGTATCAAGATCTGAAAAAGATGTTTTGGTGGTATGGTATGAAGAGAGATGTGGCGCAATTTGTGTATGCCTGTTTGACCTGTCAGAAATCTAAGGTAGAGCATCAGAAGCCTGCAGGGCTAATGCAACCGCTGGAAATTCCAGAGTGGAAATGGGATAGCATAGCAATGGATTTTGTGACGGGGTTACCGAATACAGCTAAGGGTCATGACGCTATTTGGGTGATCATTGATAGGTTAACGAAGTCTGCTCATTTTATTCCTATTAATATCACTTATCCAGTGTCGAGGTTGGCAGAGGTATATGTCAAGGAGATTGTGAGACTGCACGGTGTTCCGAAGAGTATTGTGTCAGATAGGGATCCGAGGTTCACTTCCGAGTTTTGGAAGAGTTTGCAGAAAGAATTGGGTTCTAAGTTAAAAATGAGTTCGGCGTATCATCCACAGACCGATGGTCAGTCAGAGAGAACAATTCAGTCGTTAGAGGATTTGTTGAGGGCTTGTGTATTGGAACAGCGGGGTTCATGGGATTCATACCTTGCGTTGATTGAGTTTACCTATAACAACAGTCACCATTCCAGTATCGGGATGGCACCATTTGAAGCATTGTATGGCCGAAAGTGTAGGACGCCATTATGTTGGTATGATTCGGGAGAGAGTGTAGTTTTGGGACCAGAGATTGTCCGGGAGACTACGGAGAAGATCAAGATGATCCGTGAGAAGATGAAGGCTTCGCAGAGTCGTCAGAAGAGTTATCATGACAAGCGGAGGAAGGATTTAGAGTTTCAGGAGGGTGAACATGTGTTCTTGAGGGTTTCTCCTATTACCGGTGTTGGTCGGACGAAATATTCTAAGTGGGGGAGAGTTGTAACACCCTAAAATTATTTAATTAATTTATTTAATTAAATAATTGGGGATTTAAATTAAATTATTTGATGTAATTCGATTAATTAGAATTTTATTTATTTTGGTGGTATTAGGAGGGAGTGGAGGCGCCACTTGCATGACTTGGGCTTAAGTGGAAAGCCCAAGCCCATGATCCACAATATGGGCGAAGTGGTTAGTTGGTGGGGGGCTAGGGTTTGTGGCATTTTGCGAAATCAAAAGAAAGAAAGAAAGAAAGAGCGTGAGATAGAGAGAGAGAGCAAGGAAGGGCGCCGTAAGGAGAGAAGAGGAAGAGGAGAGAAGTCGCAAGCAAGGAAGAGCGAGGAGCGTGATTTTGTTGCTGTGATCCTGTACGTGACTATCTCCGGAGCCTCCGTTCTTCAATTTCGAGGTTAGGGGAGCTCTATCACTCTATTTAATAGTTCATATGATGAGTTCTAGATCTAGGGTTAGACTAGATTTATTGATGTATTGTGATGTTGTTTTTTTTTATATATTGTTGTATGCGAAATGATGTAAGCATGAGTTCTTGATGTTTCTTGATGCATCGTTGATAGGGGCTATTATATGTGTAGATATGTGCGAAGTGAATGGTTGATGTCTTCCTATACATATGTGTGTGAATTGTAGTGTTAGAATTATAGTCATTGATTTGTGACCTTCGAATTATGGGCTTGAAACTGAAATTGTTGTGTTGGATTTGCTTGTGTTGGTTGCGAAATTGGATGGATGGTGTATAGGCGCCTAGGGCGCCAAGGGGATAGGGAAGATAATGCTAATTGAATTTTTGAGAAATTGATTGAAATATGTGTATGTTTAGTTGCTGGGAAAGTGTTGAGGTTTTATGATTTAGAATTGTTAAGAAAACAATTTTCAGTATTAAAAAGCGTTTTGGTAAAATTCTGGATGTTGCTGCTGGTTTCTGGGCGCTGGGCGCCTATGCTGGGCGCTGGGCGCCTGTTCTGTGTTGTTGTTGCGCGTGGAGGCGCGCCTGGGCGCTAGGCGCCCGTGTCTGTGCGTGTTGCGCGCTGTGCGCGCCTGGGCGCTGGGCGCCCGTGTTGTGTCTGTGTGTGCGCTGTGCGCGCCTGGGCGCTGAGCGCCTATGGCGCTGTGTTGTGCGTGCGTTGTTGCCCCTGGGCGCTAGGCGCCCGTGTCTGTGTTGCTTGTTGCGCTGTGTGGCGCGCTGTTGCTCCTGGGCGCTGGGCGCCTGTGCACTTGTTGCCTGGTTGCCTGGGCGCCTAAGGCGCCTGTTCCCTGGATGTTGCCTAATTTTTCCAAAATTGTTTTTATCATAACTTTTGACTTAGACGTCCGTTTTGAACGATTCGAAAAGTGTCATGAAGCTTTTTACGTTGTCTAGTTGTGGGTTCAATTTTTAAAATGAAAAATTGTTATTTTATGATTGTTTGTGGGCGCCCAAGTGGCTGTCCCCGGTGGTCGTCCCAGCGACATTGAAAAATGACGTGGAACTCTTTAAAAATCCCTTTTGGTGTATAAACAACAGTTTTAAACACGGTAGTGTCAAAATGACTGTTTTGCCCCTAGTGGCCAAAGTTAATGATAATGATGTGTAAGTGACGAGGATGCCCTTGGTGGCTAGTCAAATGACTGTTTTGCCCCTAGTGGCCAAAGTTAATGATAATGATGTGTAAATGACGAGGATGCCCTTGGTGGTTAGTCAAATGACGTTTTTGCCCTCAGTGGCTAATGTTTGAGTTAAATGATGTTTATGTGTAAGTGACAATTGGGGCCTGAGTGGCTAAGTGAGGTTAAGGTCTAAGTGGCCTAGTGATGTTGTGTGATGATTATGAATTTGACAGGTGCTGTGCTCCGTGCGAGCAAACAGGTAAGTGATGGGTCACATTGTTGACTGTGATCTGAGTAATTGTGTGATTTTTGTGAAGTGAGTGGTGCATGTCATAGAGTCTCATGCCCATATGCATAAAACCCAGTGATGTTTTGAGGCCTGAGTGGCTAAGTAATGATGAGGCCTGAGTGGCTAAGCGACGTTTTGTGAAAAGGTACCTTCATGCATATACCCGCGAGTGGGTTGCATTTCATAAATCTACATGACATGAGATGAGTTGTACATGATGTGGATGATGACTGTGATGTGGATGTTTTGTGTATTGGATGCTGATTATTCTAGTGCGTAGCCTATGATTAGTGCTTATCATGTTTTCTATTATATAGACTGAAATGATGCTCACCCTTTCCTGTTTGAATGTTGCCCCCGTGTTGGTAACGTGCAGGTGATTCCCAGTGAAGGTATTAGCTTCACTTTTCGAGTCGAGTCGTCATGCTCTGATACGTAGCACTCAGGGGGGATAACGAACTCGGCCTTTATTAATGATTTTTGATTATTATGTCCATGTGGACTATTTGGTTATGTTTTACTAATTTCCGCTGCGTAGTTGATTGTGTTATGAGGAGTGTTATAAGTGACGTTAACCATGAGGCTTGAGTTTTTGATATTGTGATGTGCTACGTGGACGTATGAATTTGAGTTAAACTGTTTTTAAAGTTTGATAAGCGACGTTGATTTGAGTATGTGTAACATTTCCTATGAACGAGATTTTTTTTTCAAACTCTGATTTTTATAAACAAAGTGACGGGTAGAAAGGGGTGTTACACTCACCCCTTCTGCTTGGAATGTTGCTCTATGGTGGCAACGCTGCAGGTGACTCTGATTGAAGGACATGCTGCCTTCCTTTTAGCTGTTGAGACGTTCGAGTCGCTCTCTGATATTGTAACACCTAGGGGGCGGGTTAAAGTTGACGACTTATTTAATTAACTGTTTTAATAATTTTATTGATGTGTGAGACGTGTTTGAGCGATTTTTTGGTGAGCTATTATTTCCGCTGTGATGAGATTTAATTTTGAAGTTCGATTTTTGAGACGAATGTGTTTCTACACGAATGTTAATGGTGTAGTCGATGAGTTTCATCAATGAAGTTGTGACATTTCTTTTCTACTAATATTATTATTATTTTTTGAAAACGAAAGCACTCTGATAATGACGTACAAATTAAAGGGGTAGAACGGGGTGTTACATTAGTGGTATCAGAGCAGCTCGGTCTGTCCGGCCGGTGGTCAAGTTGTCGAGTCGAGTAACATTCGAGTCTGGTTACTCGTATCTAAATTTTGTTTTCTGTTGCAGTACTAGAATGGCAGGACGGAACGATGCTGCACTTCCTGCTGCTTTGCAGGCTATAGCTGGAGTTGTGGGTAACATACCCAATGCTATTGGAGATGGGACGCGTAGTTTGGCTACGTTCCAGCGTGAGAGCCCTCCTGCTTTTGAAGGCGGGTATAATCCTGATGGTGCCCTGGAGTGGCTAAGTGAGATGGAGCGGATCTTCCGCGTTATGGATTGCACCGATGCTCAGAAGGTTCGTTATGGCACACATATGTTGAAGAAAGAGGCTTATGATTGGTGGAGGACTACTAGTCAAGGGTTGACGGCTGCCAATGAGGGGATTACCTGGGCTGTGTTTGAGAGAGAATTCAAGAGGAAGTACTACCCGGAGGATGTCCGCGGGAAGAAGGAGGTTGAGTTTCTAAGACTTGAACAAGGCAACATGACTGTAACCGAGTATGCTGCAAAATTTACTGAGCTGTCTAAGTTTTACCCTCATTATGATAGAGAGGGTGCGGAGTTCTCCAAATGCATCAAATTTGAAAATGGATTGCGTGCTGACATTAAGAGGGCCATAGGGTACCAGCAGATTCGTGTGTTTCCGTTGTTGGTTAATAGCGCCAGGATTTTTGAGGAGGACAATAATGCCTTCTCCAGAGTCATTAAAGAAAAACAAAAGAATTTCGCAAGTCGGGGTAAGCCATATGAGGCGCCTGCTGGTAAGGGCAAGGGTAAGTTTGTTGGTGGACCTAAGCGAAGTGGGGGAGATGCTACAGCCAGTGTTACTTGTTACTCGTGCGGGAAAGTGGGTCATAAAAGTCCAGATTGCCCAGGCGGGGATAAGAAGAGATGTTATAGGTGTGGAAAAGAGGGGCATATATCTTCCGGATGTGATAAGAAAGAAGTGGTATGTTTCAACTGCGGGGAGAGTGGTCATGTTAGTACACAGTGTTCGAAACCCAAGAAGGAGAAGTCCTTTGGAAAGGTGTTCGCTCTGGCTGGGTCTGATGTAGTGAACGAGATTCGAGGTACGTGCTATATCAATAATTTTCCTCTTGTTGTTATTGTTGATACTGGTGCTACCCATAGTTTTATTGCTGCTGCATGTGTTGAGAAGTTAAGCCTTGTTTTATCTGATATGTTGAGAGAGATGGTCATCGACACTCCAGCTAAGGGTTCGGTGACTACCTCCGTTGTTTGTGCCAAATGTCCTGTATCTGTATATGGTAGAGAATTCTTAATTGATTTGATCTGTTTGCCGCTGAGTGGAATGGATGTCATTCTGGGTATGGACTGGTTAGTTGATAACCATGTCCATATCAACTGTCGAGAGAGGTCCGTGAGTTTTGAGTCGTCTGAAGGGGAGTCTGGTCTGTTATCTGCGGGTCAGCTGCATAGAGTGATGAGAGAAGAGGTTCAGCTGTTCTCTCTGTTGGCGTCGTTGTCTGATGAAAGCCAAGCGAAGATTGATGTGTTGCCGGTAGTGCGTGAGTTTTCCGAGGTGTTCCCTGACGAGATTCCGGATGTACCACCAGAGAGAGAGGTGGAGTTTGCTATTGACCTGGTTCCCGGCACTAAGCCTGTGTCTATGGCGCCATATAGAATGTCTGCATCCGAGTTGGCAGAATTGAAAAAGCAACTAGAAGATTTATTAGAAAAGAAGTTTGTAAGACCGAGTGTGTCACCTTGGGGAGCTCCAGTGTTGCTAGTGAAAAAGAAAGATGGTAGTATGAGGTTGTGCGTAGACTATCGGCAGTTAAATAAAGTTACGATCAAGAACAAGTACCCGTTGCCAAGAATTGATGACTTGATGGATCAATTAGTGGGTGCTAAAGTGTTTAGCAAGATTGACTTAAGGTCTGGTTATCATCAGATCAAGGTCAAGGATGAAGATGTCCAGAAGTCGGCATTTAGGACAAGATATGGGCACTATGAGTATTCCGTTATGCCTTTCGGTGTGACTAATGCGCCGGGGGTATTTATGGGGTACATGAACCAAATCTTCCGTGAGTACTTGGATAAGTTTGTGGTAGTTTTCATTGACGACATTCTGATTTACTCTAGGTCAGAAGAGGAGCATGCGGAACATCTGAGGCTGGTGCTAGAAATTCTGAAGGATCGAAAGTTGTATGCGAAGCTGTCCAAGTGTGAGTTTTGGTTGAAAGAAGTCAGTTTCCTCGGTCACGTGATTTCTAGTGAGGGAATTGCGGTGGACCCTTCCAAAGTTGATGCGGTGTTGCAATGGGAGTCTCCAAAGTCAGTTACTGAAATCAGGAGTTTTCTGGGGTTGGCTGGCTATTATAGAAGGTTTATTGAGGGGTTCTCGAAGTTGGCTCTGCCATTGACTCAATTGACCTGCAAGGGTAGGGCTTTTGTTTGGGATGACCGATGTGAAGAAAGTTTCAATGAGCTGAAGAAGAAGTTGACTACGTCTCCAGTGTTGACCCTGCCTAATCCGGTTGAACCGTTTGTGGTTTATTGTGATGCGTCTAAGATGGGTTTGGGTGGTGTACTTATGCAGAATGGGAAAGTGATCGCTTATGCGTCTAGGCAATTGAGAATTCATGAAAAGAATTACCCTACTCACGACTTAGAACTTGCTGCCGTGGTATTCGCGTTAAAAATTTGGAGGCATTACTTGTATGGATCGAAATTTGAAGTGTTCAGTGATCACAAGAGTCTACGGTATCTGTTTGACCAGAAAGAATTGAATATGAGGCAGCGCCGGTGGTTAGAACTATTGAAGGATTATGATTTTGAATTGAGTTATCACCCGGGAAAAGCGAATGTGGTTGCGGATGCGCTGAGTCGGAAGACTTTGCACATGTCGGCGTTGATGGCTAGGGAGCTCGAGTTAATTGAGCAGTTCAGGGACATGAGTTTAGTGTGTGAAGTTACACCTCAAAGTGTCAGGTTAGGTATGTTGAAAATTGGCAATGATTTTATGGCGAGTATCCGAGAGGCGCAGAAATTAGATATGAAATTAGTTGATCTGATGAGTGGGATCGGTCAGTCAGAGAATGAAGACTTCGTGATAGATACGCAAAATGTATTGAGGTATCGTGGGAGAATTTGTGTTCCCGAAGATGAGGGAATGAGAAAGGCAATCCTTGAGGAAGGGCATAAGAGTAAGTTGAGTATCCATCCTGGAGCGACGAAAATGTACCAAGATTTGAAGAAGATGTTCTGGTGGCCTGGGTTGAAGCGCGATGTGGCGCAGTTTGTGTATTCGTGCTTGACCTGTCAGAAATCGAAAGTCGAGCATCAGAAGCCTGCGGGAATGATGCAACCGTTGAATGTTCCAGAATGGAAGTGGGATAGTATATCCATGGATTTTGTGACCGGGTTACCCAATACGGTGAGAGGGCATGATTCAATTTGGGTGGTTGTGGATAGATTAACGAAGTCGGCTCATTTTATTCCTATCGGTATTAAGTATCCAGTGTCGAGATTGGCTGAAATCTACATTCAGGTGATTGTGAAGCTGCATGGGGTTCCTTTGTGCATTGTGTCTGATAGGGACCCAAGGTTCACTTCGGAGTTTTGGAGTAGTTTGCAGAAAGAGTTGGGGTCGAAATTGAGGTTGAGTTCAGCTTATCATCCTCAGACTGATGGGCAGACAGAAAGGACAATCCAATCATTGGAAGACCTGTTGAGGTCATGCGTACTAGAGCAGGGAGGCGCGTGGGATACGCATCTTCCGTTAATTGAGTTCACCTACAACAACAGTTATCATTCCAGTATCGGAATGGCGCCGTTTGAGGCGTTGTATGGCCGGAGGTGTAGGACTCCGGTGTGTTGGTACGAGACTGGGGAAAGTTTAGTACTTGGACCTGAGCTAGTCAGAGAGACTACTGAGAAGGTAAAGATGATCAGGGGGAAAATGAAAGCGTCGCAGAGTCGGCAGAAGAGTTACCATGATAAGAGAAGGAAAGATTTAGAATTTGAAGCCGGTGACCACGTGTTCTTGAGGGTCACGCCTATGACTGGTGTTGGGCGAGCGCTGAAATCAAAGAAGTTGACTCCTCGATTCATCGGGCCGTATCAGATTACGGAGAGAGTTGGAAACGTTGCATATCGGGTGGCTTTACCACCTAACCTTTCAAACTTGCACGACGTGTTTCACGTGTCGCAGCTTCGGAAGTATGTTGCGGATCCGTCTCATGTGATTCAACTAGATGATGTGGAGGTGCGGGACAATCTCACCGTGGAGACTATGCCAGTTAGAATTGATGACCGTGAAGTAAAAGTGTTAAGAGGCAAAGAGATTAATTTAGTGAAAGTAGTTTGGTTGGGAGCCGTTGGCGAGAGCATGACGTGGGAATTGGAGAGTAAGATGAAAGACGCCTATCCAGAATTATTTGATTCAGGTAATTTCGAGGACGAAATTCTCTAAGTGGGGGAGAGTTGTAACGCCCTAAAATAATTTAATTTATTAATTAAATTAAGTTATTGGAGGGATGCGTTATTTATTTAAGTGGGATAATTTATATATAATTGTTTTATTGTAGGAGGCGAAAAGAATTAAAAAGAGTGGTGTGAAAAATGGGCCCAAGCCACTTAAGTGACCCAGGCCCATTCCATTTACCCTAAAACCTAAGAATTATGGTCATTCCAAAAAGAAAGAGATTCAGCGCAACTGAGGGTGAGAAGAGAAGGGGAATTGCGACTTCAAGCTTAGAGGAGGAGAAGAACTTGTTTTCATCTTGACTTAGGTAAGCCTTCATTGATCCTTTCTCTTCCAATAATTTTCCTCTTCCATGTGGTGATCTAAATCCCTTCCTTGTTCCATGTTGCGATTTTTTTTTCCCATGAATTGTGGTAATGGATGCGAATTGGTTAGAAGAGGAAGAAGGGGGCTGTTGCGAAATTTTAGACTTTGGCTCGTCGTGTTGCGGAGTTTTGCACGTGACGCATATATCGTGGTTTCGGGCATATAAAATTCGAGGTAAGGGTGAGCGGTTTTCAATTTATTATAATTGAGTATTTGGAGGGTTTGTGGGTTTGTGTTAGTGGTTGGATTCGAAAATCATAGGTGAAGAGGAATGATGGATTAAATTATTGAGTTGATGTGCGAATTACCCTATGACGTGAGGAGAATTATAGTTGCTGTTTTTTTGAGATATGTTGCTGTTATGCAGAATTTGGTTGTTGCTGTTTTTTTTATAAAAACAATGTTGCTGTTGCAGAATTTTGTAGTGCTGTTGCTGTTAATTTATTTTATGCTGTTGCTGTAATTCAAATTGTGCTGTTGCTGTAATTATGTGTTGCTGTTGCTGTAATTTTAATTGGTGCTGTTGCTGTAATTATGTGTTGCTGTTGCTGTAATTTTAATTGGTGTTGTTGCTGTAATTATGTGTTGCTGTTGCTGTAATTTAAATTGTGCTGTTGCTGTCAACTAAGTAGTGCTGTTGCTGTATTTTAATTATGCTGTCATGATGCTGTTTTCACCACAAAATGTTGCTGTTTTCACCAATTAAAAATACTGCTGTGTTGCAAATTAAAGCTGCTGTTTTGCGAATTGAAAGGCCACTGTTTCAGTTTTAATTTGATGTAAAAATTCTGCTGTTTTGCGAATTGAAAGACCACTGTTTCAGTTTTAGTTTGATGTAAAAATTCTGCTACTTTTGCGAAAATAATGGCTACTGTTTCAGTTCCGATTTGATGAAAGATATTTCCTGTTTTTGCGAAAATAATGGCTACTGTTTCAGTTCCGATTTGATGAAAGATTGCTACTGTTTTGCGCATAATTGCCACTGTTTTTCAGTTTCAATTTGATGTCAAGATGCCACTGTTTTGCGCATAAAATGCCACTGTTTATTCCCAAATTTAATTGTGGCGCTTCCTAAGTATGAAAGTGAAATGTTTATTCCATAATTTTAAAATGTAAAGTGAAATGTTTATTCCCTAATTTTAAAGATGTTGTTACATTATTTTTGAATGTGATTGTTTATGAATAGTGGTGATATTAATATGGTGATGATGATGAATACACTCTATGAGTGTCTTATGGTGGTGATGATGAGTACTCCGGGTGAGTAAAATTTTGGTGATTGCACATGTGTACATAGTGTCTCATAGCATGTGCATCTTATGACGAATAGGCTTCGGCCTCTTAGTGACGATGTGCCCTTAGTGGCTTATTTATGACGAGAAAACAGTGACGGTGTGCCCATAGTGGCTTATTATGACGAGTATGGTACCATCATGCATATGCCCAGGTGTGGGTTGCATCTTCATGTGCATTCATTTTTTTTTATGACGGGTGACGAATTGTGATTTTGTTTGATGTTGTGTGTAACGACAGTGAAGTTGATATTAGTGACGATGTTGTGTGATGGTTTGCTCATATTACTCTGCTGTATGCTTAATTATAATTTGTTGAAAATTCTCACCCCTTCTGCTTGGAATGTTGCTCTATGGTGGCAACGCTGCAGGTGACTCTGATTGAAGGACATGCTGCCTTCCTTTTAGCTGTTGAGACGTTCGAGTCGCTCTCTGATATTGTAACACCTAGGGGGCGGGTTAAAGTTGACGACTTATTTAATTAACTGTTTTAATAATTTTATTGATGTGTGAGACGTGTTTGAGCGATTTTTTGGTGAGCTATTATTTCCGCTGTGATGAGATTTAATTTTGAAGTTCGATTTTTGAGACGAATGTGTTTCTACACGAATGTTAATGGTGTAGTCGATGAGTTTCATCAATGAAGTTGTGACATTTCTTTTCTACTAATATTATTATTATTTTTTGAAAACGAAAGCACTCTGATAATGACGTACAAATTAAAGGGGTAGAACGGGGTGTTACAAAGATAGCGGCTGCTCCTCAGGCGTCTCCATGACCATGCCTCATTATCTTCAACTTAGCCTGCAATTCTGAAAAACAACAACATGGATTGGGTGAGACAACTTGTCTCAGTGAGTTCTATCGAGACCCCTTACTAACTCTCTCGGTTCAATTATGCTTGATTCATTATCTAAAACTCATAGTCCTCAAAGTTGACTATGTGGATGAACTATGCTCAATCACTGAGCCTAACAATGAACTATGCTCAATCACTGAGCCTAACAATGAACTATGCTCAATCGCTGAGCCTAACCATGATTATTAGCGTGTCACCGGTCACTTGGCATAATAAGCTTCCGGTGAACCCAATCCACTAATCACTAGTGGGCAAACCTCAAGGGTCCTAGGTTCATAGGGCTCATGACTTCCCCTCCCCTAGCACACTAATCTGAAATAGGGTCGTCACCCTAACCTGATGTATATATTTTAATATACCTTGAACAATGAGCAGTGAACAATGATCTGTGAACATGACAATGAACTTGTATAACAATGGTCTTAATCTTAACCTAATATTATACTTAACATGATCTTGTCATTAGGTGATCTCACACGGAATGACTAACATTGTTATCTTGGCTTATAACTATCCTTTACCTAGTCCACATCATAATGTATCGCCCATACTCAACATTATGATTATCTAACTTAGTCATAATCAGTCGCATAATATATCAATCACAATCATAGCATGACAATCAAATCCATAACACATTCCGTCTACCCGCATTGGGCCGTCAATAATCATTCAATCATGACATGAGGTTGTTATCATTAAACTTAAGCAATTCCAACGAATTATGGTTATTTTATCATTTCATAACATTGGGAAGGGATTAGGATAGGTTTGGAATCAATTGGGAAGCGTTTGGACACCTTTAAAAAATCTAGGTCCGACAAATACGCACGACCCGTGCTTAATGGCGCACGATCCGTGCGCGAAACGGAAATTTTTCAGGAAGCATCAGAAGGATCCGCACGATCCGTGTGCCAAGGCACACGATCCGTGCCTGATGCACAGTCTTGTAAAATGGCCATTTCATGCTGTTTTTAACTCCGTTTCGTGTCCAATTCCTTTCCCGATCGATACCTAACTTATCAACCTTTAAGAACAGAGTATCATCCAGCCAAATAATTCACATATCAATCACTCAATCACAACAACAATCAAAGTCCCAATTAACCAATCATGTATTTCAATCATTCAAGCGGCATTTTCACAAAACGGTTTCGACACCGGTTTTTTTCATAAAAGCGAGACTCGATCCAGAATTCACAACCTTTTCGTGTCGATGATACACCCGACACCGAAACCTCGCGAATACGGACGAACGGAGAATCACGAATGCGCTCCAGCTACTTCCAGCAACAAATCGCCAATTTGCAACGAGCGTAACTCACTCAAATCTCAACCAAACTTAGTAAAACGAGAGTCTACGGTGAAGGGATTTTTCTCTAGTTTCTGAAGGTGGAGGTTTCAAACGCATGCATCCTATATCCAGAGAGTTACAACTGAAACAATGAAGCTGGGTCAAGACTGAAGCTGATTCTGGAAACGAAACTTAGGAAGGTGATATCTCCCTACATTCTCAGTGAAATCAGATGGTTCTTGGGTCTAAACTGGAGCATTTTCTGTCTAGTTTCTAAAGAAATAAAGATGGTCTCAAATGGAGGTTTGTACAGAGAGATATGATGCGATCACTGAAAAGGGTTCCAACGGATTTTTCACTGGATTCTGTGCTTGCACCAAGAACTTCAACAATTTGCTTCTAGTAACTCACAACAGAAAACCCAATTCGTGATATTGGTACAGTAGGTGGTCTATGGCTTCAAAAGTGGTATCAAATTGAAGAGCATGAAATATGGAGGTGAATGGTGGTGATAGATGAGACATGCATTAAGATTTGAGAGAGAACTCTCTTCTCCTTCCTCCCCTAGCCCTCACGCACTCTCTCCTCTCCCAACCTTCTGATTTCAGATTTTCAATAAGTGATATGTTTGTGTTTATGTTTCAGCTGAAAAAAATGGGTTTATAAAGGGATAAGGTAAAAGACTACATTGCCCCTCACTTACACATTTCTTCCCTAATGACTCCCTCACTCCTAAAAACTAATATGATGCAATTAACTCAATTTGTCACATAATTAAATTAATTGTCAATCCAAGAAAATTATTTTTCAAGAAACTCATTTAAATTAATAAAAAAAAATCATTTCACGCCAAATAATTTAAATAGCGAAAATTGGGGATATTACAAAAAGGGTGTCAAACAGCAAAAGAAATCTGGGATTGTCTGGAAGCTACACATGTCGGTACAAGCCAAGTAAAGGATACAAAAATCAAAATCCTAACTTCTGAGTATGAATCATTCCAAATGAAGGAAGGTGAATCTGTTGCAGCTATGCACCAGAGACTGAATCTGATTATAAACAACCTGAGGGCTCTGGGAAAAAGGTATTCTACAAAAGATATAAATGGGAAGATTCTTGCATCTCTGACTGGTGAGTTCTTTCCAAAAACTTGTGCAATCACTGAAGCCAAAGATATTGGCACTCTACCCCAAGAAGACCTTATTGGGTCACTTCTGGCCTTTGAGGTAGTATTGGCTGCCAAAAAGAGTCAAGAAAAGGAAGTGGTGAAAGAAAAGAAATCTCTTGCCCTTGCTGCTGAAACTTCTAAGGTAGCAAGGAAAGAGGTTGAGCCTGATGAAGAAACCGATAATGAAGACATGGCTATGCTTGCCAAAAATTTCAAAAAATTTATGAGATTCAAAAAGTTTGGAAAGGGTGATTTCTCAAAGAAGTCCGGGTACAACAAAGAAGACAGGTATGAGAAAAAAGATGAACAACTAAAGTGTTTCGAATGCAATAAACCGGGTCACATCAAAGCAAACTGTCGAAAGCTGAAATCCAAGTACAAGCAAAAGAAAGCAATGAAGGCAACATGGGACAACACTGATACTGAGAGTGAGACCGAAGAAGAAGAGGAAGTCGCAAATGCTGCCTGTTTCATGGCAAAGAACACAACTGAAGCAACATGGGATAATCTCAGCACCGATGGTGAATCAGATGAAGATGAGCAGACTGACAATGCTGTCTGCAATATGGCAAGTGACGCATCTAAGGTAAGCCTTAACTCCTCTAGTCTTTCTGATTCTTCTATACAAGATGATTCATTTGATGATGCGTGTAGTAGTCACAATTTGAGTGAGGCTTTTGAAGCTCTTTATTTTGAACATGAAACTCTTTTGTTAAAATCTAAGAAATTAACAAAGAGCAACAAAAGCTTGTCCACTCAAATCGAGACTCTTGAAAATGAGGTAGTTAAATTGAAGAATGAGCTACATAAAACAAAACCTTTCAACCTTGAATTTCTTGAGCTTAAACAAAATTTTGAAAAAGTCAAGATTGAAAATGAATTTTTGAAAGAATCTTTGAAAAAGTTTGAGGTTGGTGAAAAGACCTTGACTCAGTTGCTTCACTCTCAACATCAATATGTTGATAGGAGAGGTATTGGGTACAAAGGTAATTCCACCTCCTCTGTTTTGAACAAAAAAATAACTTTTGTAGCTGCTACTTCAAGTTATACTCCTACTACTTTCTCATGCACCTATTGTCAAAAAGGGAACCATAACTCTCTTAGATGTCCTATTCGTAAATTATGTGAGCTAGGTACCCTTATACCTGCCTGTAAGAAACCAAGGTGGATTGTGAAAGCAAACCCCTTGATGACTAACCCCCAAGGACCCAACAAAATTTGGGTACCTCGTACTAGTTGTTAAATGTTCCTCATGTAGGTTGGTCCTTCATCTAAAAAGAATAACTTGTGGATGGTTGATAGTGGATGCTCAAGGCATATGACTGGTGATGCCTCACTATTTCTGAAATTGAGCAACAAAGCTAGTGGATCTGTAAAGTTTGCCAACAATGAATCTGCTCAAGTAATAGGTAAAGGTTGTGTGGGTAAGGAAAACACAATTAAAATTAAAGATGCTTTATTAGTTGATGGTGTTAAATTTAACTTACTAAGTGTTAGCCAATTATGCGATAATGATTTTGATGTGCACTTTTCTGTTGATAAATGTGTTATTACCCATATGACTTCTAAACTCTACATTACTGGCTTTCGAGAAAACAATGTATACTATGTTGATTTTGATAATGTAAGTGATGATATAGTATGCATGCCTACCTTGATTGATGATGTGGATTTGTGGCATAGACGCTTAGGACATGCTAGTATAGAACATCTAGCTAAGATAAGTCAGAATGAGCATGTTAGAGGTCTACCTAAATTGAAATATGAAAAAGGCCAATTATGTGATGCATGTCAACTTGGTAAAATGCACAAAACCTCTTTTAAATCAAAACCTGTTATTTCCACCAAAAATGTGCTTGAACTGCTACATCTTGATTTGTTTGGTGAAATTGATGTCGTAAGTCTAGGAGGGTCTAAGTATGTCTTTGTTATTGTTGATGATTATTCTAGATATACTTGGGTTATCCTACTTGCAAATAAAAGTGATGCTTTTAACGAGTTTGCTAAGTTGTGCAGAAAGCTACAAAATGAGAAAAACTTAGCCATCAAAGAAATTAGAAGCGATCATGGAGGAGAGTACGAAAATTCATCATTCAAGACTTGGTGTGAAAAGTATGGGATTCATCATAACTTTTCAGCTCCAAGAACTCCTCAACAAAATGGTGTGGTAGAAAGAAAAAACAGAACTATACAGGAGATGAGCAGGACAATGCTGAATGAGCACAACCTTCCCAAATACTTCTGGGGTCATGCAGTGGATACAGCTTGTCATGTACTAAATCGAGTATACTTAAGGCCATCTCTCAACAAGACGCCATACGAGCTGTGGAATGGTAGAGCACCAAATATTTCATATTTCAAGGTGTTTGGAACTGATGATGAGGATGAAGTGATAGAAGTAATCGAAAATAGATCACCTGAAACTAACAATGAAAGTGTAGAAGAAGCCAAGGTGGAAGTTGAACCTCAAAATGAAGTTGAAATGGAACGAGAGCCCCAAGACATCGACGACCATATCCATGGAAGAACACACGATGATCTGCCCAAGACATGGAAATCAGTTCGAGATCATCCCCTGGAGCAAATTATTGGTAGTCCATCAAAGGGAGTAAAAACTCGTTCTTCTCTTAATCTTTTATGCTTTCATAGTGCTTTTGTCTCTCAAATAGTTCCAAATAATATCAAGGAAGCTTTAAATGATCCAGAATGGGTTTTGTCAATGCAAAAAGAACTTGAACAATTTGAACGGAACAAAGTTTGGCATTTAGTCGAAAAACCGGTCGACCGGACCATCATAGGTACTAAATGGGTTTTTCGCAACAAACTTGACGAAAATGGTACAATTTTATTAAACAAAAGTCGGTTAGTTGTTCAAGGTTTTAACCAAATCGAAGGGGTGGATTTTGAAGAAACTTTTGCTCCTGTGGCTAGGTTGGAGTCCATTCGGATAATATTGGCATTTGCCTCTTACATGGACTTCAAACTACACCAAATGGATGTCAAAAGTGCCTTCCTAAATGGTTTTTTAGAAGAAGTATATGTAAAACAACCCCCTGGTTTTGAAGATTTTAAAAATCCTGATCATGTTTTCAAACTTGACAAAGCTCTTTATGGATTAAAGCAAGCCCCTAGAGCTTGGTATGAGAGACTAAGCAAACATTTAACTGCCAATGGTTTCAAAAAGGGTAAGATTGATTCTACCTTATTCCTTAAAACCAAGGGCAAACATATCATAGTAGTTCAAATCTATGTTGATGATATTATCTTTGGATCTACTAATGATGATTTGTGCAAGGAATTTTCTGAGATGATGACTAGTGAATTTGAAATGAGTATGATGGGAGAACTTAACTTTTTCTTGGGACTTCAAGTGAAACAATTAAATGAAGGAATCTTCATATCCCAAACAAAGTTCTCAAAGGAATTGCTGAAGAAATATAACATGAATGACGCAAAAGAAATCAGCACTCCTATGGCAACAGCAACTAAACTAGATAAGGATGAGCAAGGTAAACCGGTAAATGAAACTATGTATCGAGGTATGATAGGTAGTCTCTTATACTTAACTGCGTCTCGTCCTGATATTATGTTTGCTGTATGTCTGTGTGCTCGATTTCAAGCATGCCCAAAAGAATCACATTTAAAAGCTGTAAAACGGATTCTTAGGTATGTTAAAGGGACCATAGACTTTGGTTTGTGGTACCCGAAATCGAGTACGTTTGATTTAGTTGGTTTTTCTGATGTTGATTTTGCAGGTTGCACTCTTGATAGAAAAAGTACTAGTGGAACTTGTCATTTTCTTGGTCCTTGTTTGACCTCCTGGTCTAGTAAGAAACAGAACAGTGTTGCTTTGTCCACCGCTGAAGCTGAATATGTGGCGGTTGGAAACTGCGTTGCACAAGTTCTGTGGATGAAACAAACTTTGGAAGACTTTGGTCTAATTTTCGAAAATGTTCCTGTTTTATGTGATAATACAAGTGCTATTAATATTGCTAAGAACCCTATACAACACTCTAGAACTAAGCATATAGACATAAGACATCACTTTATTAGAGATCATGTGTCTAGGGGGAGCATTGCATTGAAATTTGTAGGCACTGATGACCAACTAGCGGATATCTTCACTAAACCCCTAGCCGAAGCTCAATTTTGTAAGATCCGTAGAGAGCTAGGGATGCTTGATTATGCTAGTTTGTAAAGTGATTTTGTTTTGTATACACCCCCCCTCCTTTTTGATGAAAACAAAGGGGGAGAAAATATCCAGGTTACTACTATATGGGGAGAAAATATATGCTTATGCTTAGGGGGAGCTTTTTCAAAAAGCTCTCATTATTATCACCCCCTATGCATAATGTAATTTGTTATCATCAAAAACGGGGAGTTTGTTGAACCAAGGGCAAACACTCCTTGTTTGTTGAACCAAGGGCAAACACTCCTTGTTTTGTATGATAACAAATTACATCTTGTCTACTAATGGTTGCAGTTGTATGAAAGTACAGGTTCAAGCTGAATAAAGTACAGGACGGGAATCAAAAAGCAGGAAGCATTAAAGTGGAGCAGCTTGGAGAAGAAGCCGCCTTTGAAGATGAAGACCTAATTGTTTTTCCGCTTTCTTTAGGACACAGTGTAAGGTCCTATCACTTAAGGTCTATGACAGTTTTAGTAGCTGAGAGATGAGTTTTTCAAAACATGCATGGTGCATCAAAATAGTTTTGAAAAATATTTTATAAAATTGCATGCATGCATAAGGTGGCACCTAAACCTAAAATCAATTTTGTGGAAAGCAAGAATCGATTTCTATATTGTTTCATAGGAGTATAAATCGATTTTATATTGTCTCATAGGAGTATAAAATCGATTATATACTAAATACATTGGACTATGAATCGATTTTATATTGTCTCATAGGAGTATAAAATCGATTACTTGTTTTCCTTTCTTAAGACAATCGATTTCCATTACTTCCATAAAAGCAAATAATCGATTTCTACATTTATCTCAAGCCAAACCAAGAATCGATTTCCTTCTTTTATAAAACACCTTGAAATCGATTTTCAAGCTATCCTATAGGCTATGAATCGATTCCTCCTTACTTTAACTAAATACTGAAATCGATTCTTACCTATTCAGGATGTCCTGAAAATCGATTCCTACATATTTCCAAAAGCCAAGGAATCGATTCCTATGTTTTCTAAAAATAAAGAACCGATTATACTATATTTTAACATCACTCATGAATCGATTCTTAAGTCACATTTATGAATCCTACGCTTTCCTAAGCCTATAAATAGGCAGCCTCAAGTCACTCTTGAAGACACCACATTTTTCACAACAAATTCTCTCTTCTTCTCATACGAATTTCTAGATCCTGAGAAAGAGAAAAATAGAGCTATCACTTTCATATCATTTTTATAGATCTACCCATCTCTCACAGCTATTATATTGTCATATTATCTGCGGTGATTAGATCATAGCTTCAATATTGTAATCTACTTTTGTGGGGTCATTTTGAAATCCTGGGAAGCGTTCTTGGGTCTCTCAATCAGGAGATTGAGTTGGTTTGAAATCCTGGGAGGTGATCTTGGGTCTTTCAATCAAGGAAGATTGAAGTGGTATTGAAATCCTAGGAGGTGCTCTTGGGTCGTTCAATCAGGAGATTGAAGCGGGTTGAAATCCTTAGCTAGGTGCTCGGGTTCTCAGTTCGGGGGAATTGAGATTTGCTATTTTGAAGTTGCCTGTTTGTAAACAATTCTTCAATATAGTGGTTGCCATCAAGTCCAAGGGTTGCAAAGCCTGAGGCCGAGGACGTAGGGCTTTTATCCCGAACCTCACTAAATTCCTGGTGTATCTCTATCCCTACTCTCTTTTCTTTATTGTCTATATTTGTTATTGTTATATAGCTGTGATATTCATTGTTTTGTTTATATCTGTTTTGAATATCACTACTCAGATCTGTCTATTGTTATATTATTGTGCTGATCTGTTATTATCCATATCACTACTGTAGATCTGTCTGTTGCTATATTCAATATCACTGAGCTGCCTATAAATAATCTAGTTATTCTAATATCATACTGTGCTTGATCTGCCTGCTTGTATACATCATATAAGTTTAAATCTCAGTTTCCGCATTTGATTTAAACAAAGCATTTCATAAGTTTTTGAAAACCGAAAAGAATTCATATTTTTCACATAACCTTATTCACCCCCCCTCTAAGGTTATACTATAGTCTAACACGGATCACCGTACCCCATGCTTGCAAGACCTTTCTAAGCAAACTGTCATCTTTTGGACCTCCTTCAAAGATGTAAAACGGGAATAACATCTCTTCGGTAGGTGAATTCCTCATCGGATATCCCAATTGCCTCGAGTCAGAGACGGGTTGTAGTTGATGCATCCTTTAGTGCCCATCAGTGGAACATTCAGAAAACCACCCCAACGGAAGACTACCTCAGGTCTATCCCCCCAGCATGATGGAAGATACCCACGGACTGAGTGCTCATCTAGGCCCCCTAAAATTTGGATCCACTCTTGAATACTCATAGCTTTCACCTCACAAGTTATAGCATAGTCAATCAACTTTTCCACTCGTATTGGATTGGTGAAAGCATGAATAAGAAGCCAAGCATACAACATGTGAGAAGAGCAAGAGATTTTCTTCCTTCTCAAGTCACAATGATGAGTAAGAGCAGAATAGGTGTCAGCAAGGATTGCAGGAATTGGATTGATAGGGCTCTTCTCATTTTGAAAAGCTAAGAAGATGCCAATGACAGTCACATCCACATGTTTCTCGATCTGCGGGAAGAGAACAACCCCGAAGATTGTTAAGGCTAGGACTTGCTTGAAGACAACCCAATTTTTACTTCTGGCATAGGCTTCCATTAAACCCTCAAGGTAGCTCTGCGGGAAACCTATCACATTGTTTCTCTTCTGCTTTTGGAGTTTCAGATCCTTTACACTCACTTGTAACAATGCAGCAAACCTCTCATCTGTGTAGTACTGTTCTTGATACCGGTAAGGGACAGCTTCTGTCTGAGTAAACCCCAAAATCTGCTGATATTCTTCCAATGTGGGAGCCATTTGAAAATTTTTGAAAAGAAAGCACCTGATTTCAGAGTTATAGAATCTACTCAGAGCCACAATAGCCTCAGTCTGCACCTCTAGCAACAACAACTTCCGGAGATTCCCAAAGGCACTATCAAAAGATCCCCGCTCAATCGGTCCCATCAATGCAACACACTTCTTCAGACTAGTCACATCTACCTTGCTTACAGCTGGGTACCTTGGAGTATACACCGTTTCTCTTCTGGATTCCATGTCGTATCTATGACAAGATTTCTTATTACTTATGATCCTCAGCAAGCAAACCATGATGAAATGCAAAGATGCATGCGAAAATTGTCAAAAATGTATGTTTTATGCAAAGGATGTATGCAAATGATGATGATGTTTTATGCCTATGCAACTTAGAGAAAAGTCCTTATTGGCAGTGATTCGAAAATTTTTTGGAAAATGCGGGCCGTACGTTATTTCATATGGACCGGTAAGAGAAAGGCTACAGCGGTAACTCTTTGTCCCTTTTTGAAAATAAAGTGGGCCATATGTCACTTCGTACGGACCGGCAAAAGAGAGGCTACAACGGCAACTCTTTCTTCTTTTTCTCTTTTGAAAATCTTCTTCTTTTTTCTTTTAGGATAGACATGCCTAAACTACAATGCAACATACAATTTGTACGCCCTTGTGTCCTACAAAAGATGGGGGAACCTAGGCTCTAAGGCAACTCAAAAGGGATCCTCCCATGTAGTTCTAAACACTTCCTCACAATGGCTACCAGAGCTAAATCTCTCTCATGATAACACCCACAACGATGGAATACCATCTGGTGTGAGGTACCATAAAAGAGCATACTCTGGCTGAAACTTTCGTGAGAGTCAGAAGGACAATGGTCCAATTGCCAGTCATTACTCATTTCCACTCTCCTAAGTTTTGTCAGACCTTGGGTTTTAGGCCCCTCTCAAAGCACACATAATCATAAGGGTGTGAGTGTGTGTGGCAAGGACATACCACTTAAAACTACTCAACACATATCACCCCACCTGCAAATGAAAATCCAGAACAGTCCAGACAAAAGCAAGCAATAACATGTTGTCTACCCTAGGGTTTAATATCAAATAAGCTAGCCTAGGGTTTCAACAACAATCAAGTGCATTGCTTACCTCAAGAAAGGGAGCCAAGAAGAGGGGATCATGATAGAATTGGGGAGAAATGCATGAGCTTACCTTGAAGAAAGGGAGCAAAGAAGAAGGGAACATGGTTGGGATTGGGGAAATGCATGAGGGTACTAAGCACATAAGCAAGGAGGAGGAAGGAAAAACAAACATGGAAGAAAAGAAAACAAATACACAGGCATACAACATGATAAGGAAGAAAAGGAAACTGAAAGGGATAGAAGCAAACAAGGTATCCAAATCAAATCAATAACACAAACCACACATTTAATTTATTAGGCTTGACCCACTTAAAAAGGAAACGTCCCCAGTGAAGTCGCCAGCTGTTGCACCCGGAAAGGTCCCTGAGGGGATTTTTCTTCGTTTACAACTTTTTAAACAATGAAGTCGCCACCAATATTTTTTATAAGGAAAATATTGAAGAAAAACCGTTTTGGAAAGCGGATGGCCTTTTAGAAAACCGGAGGATTTGGGTTCGGGGGTCGGTTAGGCATGGGGAAGGTATTAGCACCCTACACCTCCTTTCTACCGAAAGGGAACCTTTAATTAAACGTGTGGTTTTAAGTGTTGATTTGGAAAATACTTAAATTTGCCTCAAAGGGAATGAGAAGACTTAATGAAATTTTTTATTTTTGGCGCTTGACGAGAGTTAGCCGCTCGCTCCTACGTATCTCCCGGTGCGATGGAGAATTCAAAGCTACGTAGTTCTTGTTTGTCCTGAAAAAGGTTTTTGTCTTTTATCTTGTTTAGGTGAGTTTTCGCAATAGGAATGAGGATTCGCGATGACCCAGCAACAACGGTTTAGAGTGGTCACACTACTAACTCTTTTGAAAATGAAATCATCATTAACAACCAAACGGCAACGGCGCGAGTTATAATTAATGATAATCGGTTTTGCTTTTGATTCGAGTGTTCGCGATGACCAAACAACAACGGTTTAGAGTGGCCGCGCTACTAACCCTTTTGAGAATGCAATCGTCATTAACAACAAACGGCAACGGCGCGGATGATCATCGATGACAATTGGTTTTATTTAAGTTGGAGTGTTCATGAAGACCAAACAACAACGGTTTAGAGTGGTCACACTACTAATTCTTTTGAAAATGAAATTATCGTTAACAACCAAACGGCAACGGCGCGAGTGATCATTAATGATAATTGGTTCTTACTTTAGGTAATCAAAAGGGATTTCGCAATCGAATTGATTTTTGGTTTGTGAGATGGATTTTTGATGTTTGAAAGTGTTCTTGGTTATGAAAAAGATTTGAAATTGTAAATGTTACTAACGAATAACAAATTGTAGTATAATTTGAATGCGACATGGTTTTGAGGTGTTACTAACGAGTAACAAAGGTTTTGAACTTTGAAGTCGGATTACAAAGTCAATGTGATCATCAAAACAAGCAAGCAAATCGTGAACACCAATTCAATACTTAATCACATAACAAGCACAAAAACAAATATAAATGAATAAGAACACATGTGCATCAAGACTAGGGGGCTAGCCTATCCTTTGCAATTACTTACATTAACAAGTGAGAACGCATCAAGACTAGAGTTAGTCCATCCCTTGCCTCAACCTACACAAACTCCAAGAGCCAACACCACAATTGCAAGTGAGGATGCATCAAGGTTAGAAGGAGCCGATTTTGTAGGTCCAAAAAGTGTTATTAAAGGTTTTAAAGCGCTATTAAAAGTCATGAGGGACTAAAATTGAAAACGACAAAATAAGATGAGGATCAAAACGCCTATTTCGTTAATGTAGGGACTAAACTTAGAAAGAGCCGATTTTGTAGGGACTAAAAAATATTTAACCCTAATAAAAATAATAATAATAATAATAATAATAATAATAGCAACCACACCAGTAGTATATTTTTTAACGGATTTTTGATAATGCCACCTCCTGTCTTCACTACGCCAGATCTTTAAAAAATGGCGTCTTATGGGGCAGCGCTTTTGATTAAAGCGGTGGATAAGCTTAAAACGCGCAGGGGAATGAGCGGCGCTTCTCTTAAAAGCGCTGGCCATAGGAGATCGAAAATAGGCAATGGGCAGCGCTTCTTTCCAAACGCTGCCTATAGGAGGACGAAAATTGGCAATGGGCAGCGCTTTTTATCAAGCGCTGATTATTAGATCACGAACATGGGCGATGGGCAGCGCTTTTTACAAGCGCTGCCTATGGGTTAGACGAAATTTGGGCTATGGGCAGCGCTTTTTATGACAAGCACTGCCTATTGATATTGAAAATTGGGCTATGGGCAGCGCTTTTTATGGCAAGCGCTGCCTATTGATATTATTTTTTTTTCTTTCCCTCGCATCCAACGTTCATTTTCCTCACATTCCCTCACTGTCACGACTCTCACTCACCAAGCTTTCTCACTCACACTCACCAAGCTCCCTCACTCTCTCAACCATTTTCGTTTCTCCCATTTTTCCTCACCATTTTCATTTCTCTCTCTCTCTCTCAACCATTTCGTCTCTCTCCGATTTCATTTCTCTCTCTCTCTCTCTCTCTCAACCATTTCGTTTTGGTTTGGGTTTCCACATTAACCCATTTCATTTTGGCTTGCAAAAGCATCTTTGAGGTAACTCATAAACCCATTTTCTTATTTTTGCATTTAAAGTGTTTGTGTTTTTGACTCAAAGAAGCTCATTTTCTTTATATTGCTTTGTTTATGATATTGTGATATTGTGTATATGTGGTTGTTTGGTTGTGTGTTTTTTTGTGGTTTGCATTTAAAGTGTTTGTGTTTTTGACTCAAAGAAGACCAATTTTAATTATTTTACTTAGTTTGTGATATTATGTTTATGTGGTTGCTTTGTTGTGTGTTGTAGAAATTTGGATGCATGCATATCAATATTGTAAATAATTGACTTAGTTATTTGATATGGAAATTAGTTATTTGTTATAGAAATTAGTTATTCAAAATACTACTTAGTGTTCATAATTTCAATAGAATGTGAATGTTGTAAATAATTGACTTAGTTATTTGATATGGAAATTAGTTATTTGATTTGGAAATTAGTTATTCAAAATACCACTTGGATGTTGTAGATGGATGATTGAAATTAGTTATTTGATATGGATGCATGTTGAGTTTCAAGTTTATGTTGTGTTTGAACATGTTAAATTGTATATGTGTGGTGAATGAAACTCGCAAAGTAAAATCGAATATGCCTAAATCGAATATGCGAATTGTTTGTTAGGTTTTGCGAGTTTGTTTTACCGGAGCTTCGCGTTCATTGTTCGAGTTCGTCCTGGTTCGAGTGTTCGTTCTACTTCGTTCGAGTTCATTGTTGCTTACACTTGTTCAGGTACTTTTGTTGTTTTCTTGTATTTATTATATAAAGAATGGCAATATGGAAGACATCAAAGTGTTTGATTTCCTTAGTTGAAAATAGTTGAATGTCTTAGGTTCAAAAAAATTGTACGTTGTGTGTTTTTCATCTGTAATAGGTTTAAGTTCTCTTATCAGGATTTTATTATAAATATTGGGAAATTATGGATAGAAAGTGGATGTCTGCCAATCGTCTATCCAAGGAATATGTCGCTGGAGTGGATTATTTTGTGAACTGTGTTGTTGAACGTTTAGGGACTTCTAGTAATATCAAATGTCCTTGTTTAAGTTGTTATGTAAAATCAGTTAATGCAGAGGAGTTGGCAGGACATTTAACGGGTTACGGAATTGATCAAAGTTACACTTGTTGGACAATGCATGGTGAGGAAAGAGGTGAATCTTCAAATATGGGTAATAGTACTGAGAGATGTGCGCCGGTTGACACCGAAAGACCTACATTTTATGGGGATGAATTTGAAGAGATGGCAAAGGCTGTTGAAGACAATCTTAATGACTGTCCTCAAATGTTTGTCCCAATGATTGCATTTTATTTCGGAATGAACATGCATTGTTAAAGTCGTGTCCTAAATGTAATACATCGCGGTATAAAAAGAAAGAATTTGCTCCAGAAAAGGTGTTGTGGTATTTTCCCATAATTCCTCGATTTAGGCGCATGTACCGTAGTTTAGAAGATGCAAAACACTTGACATGACATGAGGATGAAAGGATTAAAGACGGCATGCTACGACACCCGACGGATTCTCCGCAATGGAAAAAAATTGATATTGATTATCCTGATTTCGGGTTGGATCCAAGAAACCTACGACTTGCATTGTCTGCTGATAGATTTAACCTGCACGGTATTCAGAGTAGCTCCCACAATTAATGACTTTCCAGCATACGGCAATCTAAAGGGTACATCAACAAAGGTCAGTGTGCATGCCCTATACGTGAAGATAACACTGATTGGATGTGTTTGGAACATGGTAAGAAGAATATCTACCCTGGTCATCGTAGATTTTTGCCATCTTCTCATCAGTATCGACTGTTGAAAAAGGCATTCAATGGGAATACCGAAACTGTAAAGCCCAAATATTTAATTAAATTATTTAATTAAATATTTAGGTATTCAATTATTTATTTATTTATTTTAGATGGTGTAATTATATTAGCATTTGATTAAGAGGTGTATAATTGAATAACAGGAGACGGTGTTAGTAATCGGGCTTAAGCTGGAGGAAAGCCCGCGATCCATGAGCCCACTAGCTAGGCGCATAGATGAAGCACCTAGGCTAGGGTTTGGCTCATTTGCGAATTGCCTTGAGAAAAAGAAAAGAAAAGTTGCGAAATAGAGAGAGGAGAAGAGAGAAAGGGTTCGGCGCACCTAAGGGAGAAGAGAAGGAGGAAGAGTTCGCGAATCAAGGAGAAGAGAAGAGGCGCCATTGTTGCTGAGATTTTTTTGGTGACTCGATCAAGAGAATTGGTGCTCTCCTACTATAAGGTAAGGGTGGGGTTCTTCCTTATAATGGGGTTTTATGATGGGGTTATGTGGGAATTGGTCCTATGAATGCCTAGGGTTCGATTTTGATGTTGAGTTGATGATAGTTATATCATGATTATGTTAATTGAAATGTTGGCTTGATTTGGTGATTGGTGTGACTCAAAGAAATTGGTGATTCATTGTTGTTATTCCTAATTGCATGCTAGGTGTTTGATTAAATGTGGTTTGGTGTTGTAATTGGCAATTCATGATGATTGACATTGGGATTTAAGAATTGGTGAACTAAATTGGGGACTAAATCGAATTGGTGGTTAAACGTGGTGAAATTCTGAAATTTTGGGTTCCGCCAAAATGTTGTTGCTGTCCCTGTTGCAGAAAATGGCGCCCTGTGCCTGGGCGCCATCCTTGGTCATGTTACGTTCGGTGCTGTGTTGCTGTTTTAGGCGCCCAGTGCCTGGGCGCCGTGTCTGGGGGGTGTGTGCGTGTGCCAGTGTGTGTTGCTGTATCCTGGCGCAGGGGCGCCATGGGCGCCTGTTCCTGTGTGTGTTGCGCGCTGTCTTGGCGCAGGGGGCGCCATGGGCGCTGTGTCTGGGCGTGTCCTGTTTGTGTTGTGTTTTGTTCTGGGTTTTCTGGGCGCCAAGGGCGCCATTTCCTGCAGTGTCATCTGTTGTGTTGCTGCTTGTTGCTAGGCGCTCTGCTCCTGGGCGCCAAAGCCAGGTGTGTTGCGTTTGTTGCTAGGCGCCCTGCCCCTGGGCGCCAGAGTCAGTTTTGTTGCCTGTTGCTGGACGCCCTGCTCCTGGGCGCCAGTTTGCTGTGTTGCGTTTTCCTGCTAGGCGCCTAGTGCCTGGGCGCCATTTTCAGGATGTTCCTCAATTTTTCCCCGGTTTTGTTTTTGACATATCTTTTGACTCGGGAGTCCGATTTAGACGTTTCAAAATGTTTTGGAAAGCTTATTCAGAGGCCTAGCTGAATATTCTAATTTGAGGCAAAGTAGTCCATTTTTCTGGAAAAATTGTTAACCGTTGGTGTAGTCGTTAAATGGTGATGTTTTAAAAAGAAAGTTGTCATGTCTCAAATACTTTGGAAAAATTGTCGTTTGTCTCCGGTGTTGCGAAAAATCCTCGTGTCTTAGATGTTTAGGAAAATGTGTGTCATCTTGGTGTCTTGGTGCTGTTTTGGAAAATTGTTGTCTTCTTGGTGTTTTGGTGCGGTTTGAGCTAGGTGTGAAGGCTCAAACCTTGGTGTTGTAGGAGCTAGGTGTGAAGGCTCCAATTTTGGTGTTCTGTTGTGTCAGGTAGTCTTGGTGTTTCGGTGTCGTTGGGGCTAGGTGTGAAAGCCCGATTTTGGTGATATTCGGTGATTGATTTTGGTGTGTCATATTGTGACTAATTTGGTGATTGTCTGTGTGCATTCATGGTGTCGCATACAACATATGCATTTATTTTGGTGAAGGCCTTTGGTCTTGGAGCTAGGTGTGAAAGCTCGAATTTTCTAAAACTAGTGAGCCTGGTGTGAAAGCTCAATTTTTGGTGAATTGGTGAGCCGGGTGTGAAAGCTCTCAATTTTGGTGACGCCTCTATTTACAGGCAAAAATTTTGGTGATTTGGTACCACATGCATATGCCCGTTGGTGTGGGTTGCATTCATGCATTGTCATGACATTTGGTGACTGGTTGTAATGTTACAATTTGATTTGTGTTAATGATTATATGTGTGTAGTGGAATGGTAGATATAGTTGTCATATTCTAGCATAATTTCTATCATTTTACGCTATTATATTGAAGATATCTCACCCCTTCTGTTTGAATATTACCCCTATGCGGTAACGTGCAGGTGATTGCGAGTGAAGGCTTAGGTACCTTCGCTATTCTGAGTCGGTGTCGTCGGTGTCCTTTGCTTTGATGTGTAACACTCAAGGGGGGATAAACGCTAAACTTTAGTTGTTGCATTTTATTTGCTTGGGGTCCATTTCAGGACGTTATTATTTTATGTTCTAAGATCTTATTTCTATTTCCGCTGCGTGGTGATGTATTTTTGACAAAGTTATTTATATGGTATGAGACGTTTTATTTAACGATCGATGAATGTGTGACACCTCTTTTCGAAATATGAAATAAATTTTTATAACTTTGATTTTATTAAATAATTATCGGGTAGAAAATGGGTGTTATAGAAACCCGTAAAGGTCCCATGGCTTTGACGGGTGAACAACTATTTGAAAAGGTGAAAGATTTGAACATTAAATTTGGGAAGCCTTTTGCAGGAGAGCTTGCCAAACGGGGGTGGAAGAAAAAGTCGATTTTCTTTGAGTTTCCATACTGGAAGTCATTATATGTAAGGCACTTCATTGATGTGATGCATGTTGAAAAAAATGTCTTTGAAAGTGTCATTGGTACGTTACTCAATATGCCAGGAAAGACTAAAGATACCATCAACTCGAGGTTAGACTTGCTTAGTATGGGGTTGAGACCAGAATTGGGTCCGATAAAGAAGGGTACACGTACATATATACCTCTGGCAGCTCATACTCTATCTAAAACGGAGAAGACCGTGTTTTGTAAGTTTCTTCATGGAGTTAAAGTTCCAGAGGGGTAATCTTCAAATGTTACGAACCTTGTATTGATGAAAGACCTCAAGTTAAAGTCTTTAAAGTCCCATGATTGTCATGTTCTAATGGAGAATTTGCTACCCATTAGTATACGATCCATTTTACCTAAGAAAGTGCGCCAGACCCTAACCAAACTTAGTTTCTTTTTTAAGGCGATTTGTAGTAGAGTGATTGACCCTGGAAATTTGCCATCATTGCAAAGAGAAATTACTGTCACTTTGTGTGAGCTTGAGATGTATTTCCCACCTTCATTTTTTGACATAATGATTCATCTAATAGTTCATCTGATTAGAGAGACACAATTGTGTGGCCCATGTTACATGAGATGGATGTATCCGTTTGAGCGTTACATGAAGATATTAAAAGGATATGTGAAAAACCGATCACAACCCGAGGGTTGTATTGTTGACCGCTACATAGTTGAAGAAGCTATTGAGTTCTGCACCGGCTACCTATCTAGTCTTGAATATTCCGTGGGACTGCCTAGGTCTCGTCACTTAGGAAGCATTAGTAAACGGATGTCAGGAACTAAAATAGTTATTGTATCAAGGAAAGAACTAGATCAAGCACACTTATATGTTTTGCACAATGATAGTGAGGTTGATTCATATGTTGCCAAGCACATAGACATACTTAAGAGTGATCACCCATATAAGGGTCAAGTTTGGTTAACAAAAGAACACAGTCGGAGTTTCATAGTGTGGCTAAAAGAGCACATTGATTTCGAGTTTGCTATGAATCCTACCTCGATTTCAGAAAGATTGAGATGGTTAGAAAAAGGTCCAAATATACAAGTTTTCTCTTACACCAGCTATCTAATGAACGGGTACACGTTCTATACAAAAAACCATGATGATCAGAGTAAAATGCAAAATAGTGGGGTGACTCTTGTAACTCAAGCTATGCATACATCAAGTGCGAAAGACAGAAATCCCATATACCCGAATATGTCATACTTCGGGGTCATTGAACACATATGGGAGTTGGATTACAACATGTTTCACGAGCCTGTGTTCCAATGTAAGTGGGTTGACAATAATAATGGTTTACAGATTGATGAGTCGGGGTTCATGCTGGTGAATTTCAACAAGTTAGGATATAAAGATGACCCTTTTATTTTGGCATCCCAAGCTCAACAAGTGTTTTATGTCACTGATCCAGTTGATATCAATTGGTCCATTGTTTTATTGAAAAATAAAAAATTGGTGAATGACATTGATGATCAAGCAACCGATGATGATGGTATTGAGGACGACTCTTTCTTCAGGACATCAATACCAATAGTAGGGGAAAGAGAGGATGTTGTGTATGTTAGAAAGCATCATAGTGATGGAATTACGATTCGTCAAAAACAATGTACCAAGAAGCGAATTGCAAATAAAATTATACCAAGAAAAGGAAAAGGTAATATAGACTTACATCAAATGCATTTTTACATAGTTTTCATCTTCTTGACTGATTATTTATTTTTTTGTTGGTCTTTTGGATAAATATAACAATAACAATGATTATTCATCTTCTTGACCGGTTATTTACATAGTTTTCATCTTTTTGACTGGTTATTTATTTTATTGCAGGTCAGATGGCAGATCATAGTGGGCATGATAGTGGGCATGACAGCGGGCATGAGAGTGATGCTGGAGACTATATCAGGAAGCAGGCTACCCGTGGAATGACTGTCAAAAAGAATATCATCGGTCGGATAAATAAAGGAAAAGGACCCTTATCAGTAAGTTACTAATTACTAATTAACTTAATTCAATACTTAGTTTTAATTGTTTGTTCACTAATTTACCAATGACATAATGCAGGTCGAGTGGAATGTTAAGGGTCAGCCAATTGGAAGAAATGGCACACAGTTGATTACCTTCGTTGGTAGTAAGGTAAAACAAATGATACCAATTACAATCACTAATTGGAATGACAGAAAAAATGTCGTTTTGAGGAAACAAAAAGAGGAGTTCTGGTTAACAATACAGGTATATAATTGTATATCTCTTTAGTTATCTTATTTATTAATTTTGTAACCATATATATTTATATCATTTTCATTGAATATGTGTAAGCAGAATTTTTTTGATGTGGATGAGTCTCAAAAAGCCTGGTTAATGAAGGAAGCTGAAAAGTTACATCGGAATTTCAGGACTAGTCTAACAAATAAATGGCTGAGAGATCATAGTGGAAACATCAGATGGGAGCCTCCACCACTATATAGTGGATTTATTACAAAGTAGGATTGGGGTATATTTGTTAGGAAACGCACCGAAGATCCAGAATTCTTGGTTAGTACTATAATCTATTAAGTTATAACTTAAAATATATTTGACAATTATATATTGTGCATTAATGTATACTTATCTCTCTAAATAGAAAGCAAGCCAAGACAATCGAGATAGAGCTTCTGGTTGTGAGTACCCTTATAGAGGCGGTGCTAGTGGATATCAAATTATTGAAGAAAGTTTGGTAAGACACAATAAGCTTGATTTCTTTTCGTTTAATTAATCTTTTGATTTATAATTTCTTAACATTTGGTAAATTTAAATATAGTTGGAGGAGAGTGGGAAAGATCGTACTAAAGAAAGTATTGAGCCGCATGTTTTGTGGGTGGAAGCCCGACAAAACAAGGATGGGGAGATTGTGGATCCCGAAACTAAGGAGGTGACTCATAGAATTGTAAGTATTTCCAAAACTTTTAAAACTTTTATGATCTTTGTAATGTATAATAATTTTATTATACTTTTGTTTGTGAATTAGGAAACCATATCACAGTCTGTGTCACAGGGAGAGATAACTGATTGCTCTGAAAAGGAAATCCTTTCTCGTGCCTTGGAAAGGGAAGAATACTCGGGTCGTACAGGGGGTTGTGATTTGGCGTTAATCCAACCCACTACCTTGGACCAAAGAAGCAAACTCATGATGAGCATCATGATTGCCAACAAAGTAGAGAGTTACGACTATTGTATGAAGGTCTAAGGGCTGAACTTAGTGATTTCAAACTACAATATGGGTTGGTTTCGGCGCCTGTCATACCCCAATTTTGTCCGGCTTAGGTCAAAACCCTAATTTTCCACAAAAATAAATAAAGTGAGGAGTGAGGAGCATTATGCATTGCATTTTTGAGTCCTGAAAGTCATTCCAGAGCTTTTAAAATCATTTTTAGAGTTGAAATACACTTCCTGGATAAATTAGGGTTTTAGGGTCAAAAAGGGCATTTTGGTCATTTCACAACAAAAATGGTTTTTCATCACAAATCATTGGGTAATCATCAGGGGAATTATTTGAGGAAGAATGTGCTTAATTAGATTTTATTTTTTTATTTTATGCACATGGATGTTATTCATTTGCATAGAAAGCTCAAATTTAAAGGAAAGGGTAAAATGGGAACTTCCTTCAAGGGGAGGTATCAAATCAATTTTGGGAATGGTGGTATCATAGAATTTTGGGCCCAATGATTGGTTTCCTAAGACATGGCCCAAAATGGTAAGATTTTCATGGAATAATCAAGAAAAGAATAATCAAAATATGGAATGGATAATGTTGTGCACATGTGAGACAAATACTACAATTGCCAACTTGCAAAAGTTGGCAAATTCTCACCCTCTCTCCCTTGTAAAATCGGTGCCTCACTCCCTTCCTCACTCTCTATTTTGTGTTTTCTCCCTATCCTTAATCCATGTGATAAGTGATCTCAACCCTTCATTCAAAATTCAAAGTTCAATCCTAAAGCACTTCTCAAGAACAATGACCAAAATGACCCCTTTGCTTGGTGCCCAAGTTCAATTATTCATTTCCATTTATTTTAAGCTGATTATTAATTCATTTTTATTGCTTGATTACCATTTTAACCCTAGACCTAATCCCATTCTATAAATACCTCTCATATTCACTCATTCCTAACTTTTGGCTCATTCTCTCCTACACTAAAATTAGCACACCACTCTCCTCTCCTCCCCTCTCTCCTTAGGCTGAAGCTACACCCTCTCCCTCTCCTCCATTTTTTTTCTCTTTCTTCATCCAAACACCACCAATCCATCTCCCCTTAATCCCTTTCTCACATACTACTTCCATTCTCCACTAAAACTCAAGAACTTTCATCAAGAGGGGGTGACCTTCATTTTGGGCGTGGGTTCTTTGTTGGTGTCTTTGGTTGATTTGTGTTCTTGCTCTCCATTTCTTGCATAATCTAGCTAGGATCCAAGGTATACTCTAAAACCCTTGCATCATCTTCAACCTTTTTGCATTAAAACCCATTTTCTTCTTCATTTTTCATTTCGCATATCATTATCATTTTGTTTAAAATGTAGTTTGTTGTTGTTGGTGAGAGGATCCTTAAACACTATTGACAAGAACTTAGGGAGGCTTGGGTGTTTAAGGTGTCTCTCACCCTTGAATAATTGGTTTCATGTTGTGTGGTGTTAATTTCTTGTATTTTTTTGTGAAATAAAATGTGAATCCATGCTTGTTTGGTTCGCATACTATGATTAATGTGTTCTTAAGTTAATTTTGTTGTTCCTCTTTGCTTGATGATGTACAATCTTGGCATTGGTATTTGATTTTAGTGTTAAATGTTATTTTCAACATATTTCACTTGCAAATATTTGTTGATGATCAAGCAAGATGATTCCTACTTGTGCTTTGTGCACTTTATGTTAAGTAGTTGAGGATTGCTAGATGTGATTCAACCTTGTTTATGTTTTCTTTTATTTTAGTCTTATTTTAATGTGCTTATTGTTAAGTGTGGATGATAGGCAAGTTGATTCTCACTAGTGCCTAGTGCACTTTTCTCAAAGTGAGAGGATTGCTCTATGTGATTCAACCTTGTTTATGTGTTCTTTTATTTAAGTCTTGTTTTAATTTGCTTATTGTTAATTGTGGATGATAGGCAAGTTGATTCTCACTAGTGCCTAGTGCAGTTTTCTCAAAGTGAGAGGATTGCTCTATATGATTCAACTTTGTTTATGTGTTCTTTTATTTAAGTCTTGTTTTAATTTGCTTATTGTTAATTGTGGATGATAGGCAAGTTGATTCTCACTAGTGCCTAGTGCACTTTTCTCAAAGTGAGAGGATTGCTCTATATGATTCAACTTTGTTTATGTGTTCTTTTATTTAAGTCTTGTTTTAGTTTGCTTATTGTTAATTGTGGATGATAGGCAAGTTGATTCTCACTAGTGCCTAGTGCACTTTTCTCAAAGTGAGAGGATTGCTCTATGTGATTCAACTTTGTTTTAATGTTTATTTATTTGTTCTTATATTCTAGTTTGATCATTTTTCATTGTTGATGATAAATCATGTGACTCCCACTTGTGCCCAGGGCATCATATTTTAAGTGGTGAAGATGGTTTTAGATGATTCAACCTTCCTCTTGTAATTTTTGTTTTTTTAATGAATAAAAGATGAGATTGTAGGTTTATGGTTTAGGGTTCGTGAGGTATTGCAAGGGATAGGTTACCCAAAACCTTGATACCCCCTCCTCTTTGATCGTGTTATCAACCTTTGGGCATTTGTTCATATTATTGATTGCAAAGGATAGGCTTACCCTAGTCTTGATGCAATTCCTTTTGTTCATGTTATTGAGAAATCATTGCTCACATGTTCACTAGCTTAACTAAGATCATTCTATGCCTGTGATCAATTGTTTAATTGCTCTTGATGCAACTTAAATGTATTGATTTAATTGTGTGCCATCCTCTCCACTTGTATGACCTCCTAATGAAGACGTAAGCCTACTTGCTTGTTGTAGCATAGAGTCATTACACTCTTTCTTACACACACACACACACATTTGTCTTGAGAACCTTACTTTGCATCCTTGACATTTGAATCTTTGATTGTATTGGCATGTTTAGTCTTAGTTGACGTTCAACAAATGCGTGATTGCTCGAGTAACGAATGTGCTTGAACTTTATAACCAATCTTTGATAATAACTTCACTCTTTCCCAAAAACCTCTCAAACTCTTTTCTAACCAATGCAAGTTATTAGTGACTATCACCCAAAGCCTTTGCTTGTTTGATTGTCATGAACGCTATCAAGAGTTATTAGTAATGATCACTCAAAGTCTTTGCTTGCTTGGTCATTATGAAAGCTTTTCCTTTTTCCAAACTCTTTCAAAAGCATTTTCATTTTCAAATTAGAACTACGTCGCTTTGATTCCCATTTGGGATACGTAGGAGCGAATCTCGTTCTCGTCAAGCGCAGCAAATAAAAGTCATTTTAGCAACCATAAAAATTAGCATTTGCATAACAAAAAGAAAAGAGTTATTTTCCTAACTCAAAAAAAGAATCACTTTTGCAAACCAATATCATTTTTAGAACAAAAACATTCTCCTTTCAAGAACCATTTTCAAACCCATTGTCGCTAGTGGCTAATCAGAACCTTTGTTCGTCTAGCCATTGGTAGCAATGTCTTTTTCCCAAAAGAACAACAAGCGATGATCACTCATAACCTTTGTTAGTTTGATCATTCGTGCCAATCAATCTCTTTCGAAAACCACTTTCAAAAGAGTAAACAAAAAAACGAGTTGCTACTAATAGTCAATCAGAATCTTTGTTCGTCTGACTGGCGGTGGTGACTCTCATTTTCAAGAGTACTAAGCGGTGATTACCCATAACCTTGGTTAGTTTAATCATTCACTAAATGCTCGTCCTATTTCGAAAACTCACTAAAAAGATACAAGACAAAAACCTTTTCAAAGAAAAAGACAAACAACAACTACGTAGCTTTGAATTCTCCATCGCACCGGGAGATACGTAGGAGCGAGAGGCTAACTCTCGTCAAGCGCCAAAAATAAAAATTTTCATTAAGTCTTCTCATTCCCTTTTCAATAAAGAAGGAAATTTAAGTATCTTCCAAATCAACACTTAAAACCACACGTTTAATTAAAGGTTCCCTTTCGGTAGAAAGGAGGTGTGGGGTGCTAATACCTTCCCCATGCCTAATGGACCCCCGAATCCAAATTTTCCGGTTTCCAAAAGGCCATTCGCTTTCCAAAAAGGTTTTTCTTCAATATTTTCCTTATAAAAAATATTGGTGGCCACTTCATTGTTTTAAAAAGTTGTAAACGAAGAAAGATCCCCTCAGGGACTTTTTCGGGCGCAACAGCTGGCGACTTCGCTGGGGACGTTTCCTTTTTTAAGTGGGTCAAGCCTAATTAATTAAATGTGTGGTTTGTGATTTGATTTGGATACCTTTTTTTTGCTTCTATCCCTTTCGGTTTCCTTTTCTTTCTTATCATGTGTTGTGCACATGCATTTGTCTTTTTTTTTTCTTCTATGTTTGCTCCCTATCTCTTCTTCTACTCCTTTTCTTTTTATATGCTTATGCTCATGAATTCTTCCAACCCCCATGTTCCCTTCTTCTTTTCTCCTTTTCTCCAAAGGTAAGTTCATGCATCTCTTACCCATTCTATCATGTCCCCTCTTCTTGGCTCCCTTTCTTAACGTAAGCAATACCCTTGTTGTTGATATCCTAGGTTAGTTTGTTTGGTATAGAACCCTAGTGTAGACAACATGTTATTGCTTGCAATTGTCTGGACTGCTCTGGTTTTCATTTCAGGTGGGGTAGTGCTAGGGAAACGCCCTTGACACACACTACACTTATCCCTTATGAATGAATGCTTTGAGTGGGACCATAACCCAGGTCTGCAGAAAACTTAGGAGAGTGGATTCGAGTAGTGAGAGCCCATCAGGACTTTTGTCCGTTTGGCTACTTGCGAAAGTTTCAACCAGAGTTGTGCTCTTTCATGATGCCTCACACCTAGTAGTTTGCTGCATTTGTGGGGAGTTTCATGAAAGGGACTGTGGCTCCGGTGGCCTTTGTGAGGAAGTGAATAGAGCTACATGGGAAGATTACCCTTAAATTGCCCTAGATCGTAGGTTTCACCTCTTTTTAGGTCACAAGGGCTTTTCCAAATTGTGTGTTGCATTATTACATCTAGCTTAGCTCTTTTCCTTCAACAGTTTTCAAAAAAAATAAAATCAAAAAGAACATATTTTTCCTTTCTCTTTCATAAATACCTATATGAGGTGGCACATAGGGTATACTGTCTCAAATTTTCAAACCACCATTTGTAAATATCTCTTTATGTAAGTAACATAAAAAGCATCTTCATCATCCGCACTTTGCATCATGACATCATGCACTACATAAACAAAATTTTGAAAAAGAAACTTCATGTAGCATTCTTCATGCATCTAAGTTGTTTGCCGGTGATCTTGGAGTAACTTGGAATCTTGTCATAGGCGAAGCAACATGGGATCAAGAGGCGAAGTCATACTAAATTCGAGGTTCCCAGTGGTAAAGAAAATAGACGTGGCCAGCTTGATAGAGTGTGCCTCTCTAATGGGACCGAATGAGTGTAGGTTGTTTGAAAAGGCTTATGGGAATATTCTTCGGTTGCTGCAGTTAGACCTTCAAGAAAATGCAGTGATAGCCCTAAGTCAGTTCTATGATCCGGATATCCGCTGTTTCATCTTCAAAGATTTCCAGCTCTCACCAACTTTAGAGGAGTATGAGCAAATTTTGGGTTTCTCTAGGTCGGAAATGGCACCCTATCAGTGTCAGGGGCATCAATATTTAGACAAGAGACTCTCGTTGTTATCGCAAGTTGGAGTGGGGGAGTTAGAGCTTCGAAAAGAGAAAAAGAACCGTATAATGGGATTTCCACTGAGTTATTTCGAAGGCTTAATGAGGTCTCATGCTCAAGCTGACTGATGGGATCCCTTCAAGCAGCTGCTAGCATTAACCATCTTCGGGATTGTCCTCTTCCCGCAAGTTGAGAAGTTTATTGATGAGACTGCCATTGGGGTGTTTTTAGCCTTCATAAACAAGGATAGTCCAATTAACCCAGTTCCAGCTGTCCTCGCAGACACTTACTACTCCTTTACTCATCATCGGGTGTTGGGGAAAAAAAGATTGTCTGCTCTCTCCATGTTCTTTATGCCTGGTTCCTCAACCATGTCATCGCTCACAAGAAGCAAGCTACGGATCTGATGGACTATGCCATGAGTTGCGAAGTAGAAGTCAAAAGTGCTCAGGAGTGGGTGCATGCCTTAGGGAGTCTCAATGCCCTCAAGATCCGCTGGTTCACTTATTCATGTTGGAAGAACAGACCCTCAGTAGTGTTTCAGTGTGGAGACTTTCAGAATGTGCCACTGATGGGGACTCAAGGCTGCATCAACTATAATCCTTCCTTGACTATCCGACAGCTTGGGTACCCTATGAGGAATATGCCTACTGAAGACATGCTGGCTCTTATCTTCCTTGACAAAGAAGATCTGAAGAACAAGGGTTTGCTTCGGAAAATCTCAAAGGCATGGGAAACTGTGGTCCGTAAAGATAAGGATGAGCTTGTGAAAAAGGTTGGTGATGTCACTTTTTACCAATGGTTGCATGAAAGGATCCAAAGTGCTCGTCCACCTTCTCAAGAGGCATTGCCAGTTGAGAAAGGGATGTCGGAGCCTCACCTTCCCACCCTTGAGGAGCTGAATGAGGTTAAGTCTGCCCTAGTAAAAACGGAAGAGGGAAAAAAGGCATTGCAAGCGGAGTTGGAGAAAGTAACCCTGCAAAAAAGAGAAGTTGGAGGAAGAGAATGAGATTAAGATGATAGCTGTTGAGGAGAGTGTCAAATGATTCAAAGCGGAAGAGAAGAGTAAATTAGAAGCTCAGAAATATCTAAGGGGGGCTAGAGATGAACTCCAAAGGTACAAGCAGAAAACAAGGAAAGCACTTGAAGAAGCCAAAGAATGGAAGATTGTGGCAACTGAGTCCAGGCAGGAACCTCACTTGGTGGTGGAGTTGAAAAGTCAGTTGAGGAGTCTTGAACAAGAAAGAAATTCCATTGGGAATGTTCGCAAAGAATATCAAGAAATGCTGAGGTATGAGCAAGGGAGATCTGATGAACTGAAAAGGAATCTCCGGTACCTAGGGGAGTCTTATAGGCAGGTGCAAGCAGAGAGCAAGTACTGGGAGCAGCGCTTCCTAGCACTGACTGGCAAGATAGAAGAGCAAGAGATTGTTAAAGAGCAAAGAGATGAGATCCGACTTTGGAGGGGTAAATTCTCAAAGTTGGCATGGCTAGCTAATCAAGCTGTAAGGGATGTCCCCAGAAGGCTAAGGAGGGCCGAAGCTGAGATGCTTCCCTTCAATACCCCAGTACATGTGTATGAGTTTGTGAACTTTTGCAAGGCCCTGACTGAGGAGCTCATGGAAAAGGCTGAGGGAGCCGCTGCTGCAAACAAAGAAAAGGAAAAGAAAGAGAAGTTGAAGGCCATATGTTACTAGATCCCGGTGCATTGCAATTTTTCTTTTTAGAATGTTCTCTAGGAAGTTGTAATTTTCCTTTGGAATATTGTAATTTTCTAAGAGCATTGTATTCTTATTTGAGAGATATCGTATGGCACTCTTAATGGTATGGTACTTTTTTCTTGAATGAAGTATGCTCATATCGCTTGTTGATCCCAACTTTAGTCACGCTCTTAAAATGTTTCAATATCTGCTCATGACAAGAGCGAGCTATCCCACGATTCCCAGCGCCGAACACAAAAATAACATAAAGTCATGTGCATATGCATTACATTCATTTATGCATTTATTCTTGTACTCATAAAAGTGTTCCGCAAACAGAAAAGAAAGGCAAGCTGGTTCGCCAACACCGATATTACACCCGTCTACAAGCAAAATTGATGGCGAGCAATCAAAATTTCAGGGATGAGGACCACCTGGGTCAAGACGAGTCGGTTGTGGAGATACTTAACCCTGAGCAATTGGCTTAGGAAAATCAGGCCTTGAAGACCAAAGTTGAGGCTATGGAAGCACAGATGGCCGAAGTGATGAGTCTGCTGCAAAATCTGAGAGGTGGGGCCACTGCTGTTGTAAATCCTGAAGGGGTTGTTACTTTCGTTTCTCCTCCAGTGTCTGCTGAGACTACAGCTACTCATCCTCCTCCAGGCCCCGGGATCAGTCACTTTGCCCATTCTCCCGGGGTAAGCGGACAGAGTCATCCGAATGCGCAGATATATCCCTAGGGGATGCAAATGGTTTATATGCCGTCTGTCGCTGAAGAAAATCCCGTGAGGTCGAGCCAATCTGTCGTAGTTGTATCTAGTGGATTTGCTGGTGGACCACAGATCCACACTCCTAGTCCCGGCATGGTGCTGCCAAGAAGCTCGTCTAGCCCTACTCCGGGAGTCGCCAGGAATCCTCAGAATACTGTCCATCATATGGGAAACCCTGCTCAGTATGGGGGTTATTATCACAGTCCGGGGAACTATCCACAGGGTCATATGTTTGAGAGTTCGCAGCCAAGAGATCGGTATCACCTGTTGGAAGAACGCCTAAGAGCTATGGAAGGGTTGGGTACTAGAGCTAAAGATGCCCGAGATTTGTGTCTCGTCCCAGATGTTGCGATCCCTCCTAAATTCAAGGCACCTGATTTTGATAAATGCCGTGGCACTGGGTGTCCGTCCACTCATTTGACGATGTATGTTAGAAAAATGGCAGCTTATGCCCATGATGATAAGGTGCTCATTCACTATTTCCAGAACAGTCTGACAGGAGCATCGTTAGATTGGTATATGCAGCTACAATCCTCCGACATTCACAGTTGGAAGGATCTTTCTGAAGCATTCTTGAAACAATATCAGTATAACATGGACCTTGCCCCTGACCGGTCTCAATTACAGCACATGAGTAAAGGGGATAGAGAATCATTCAAAGAGTATGCTCAAAAGTGGAGGAGCATAGCCGCTCAAGTGAAGCCGTCGTTGACTGAAAAGGAGATGGTGTACATGTTTATCGAGACTCTTCCAGGGCTGTATTATGATAGGTTTGTGGGAAGTGTTTCATCCAGTTTCTCGGATATGGTTGTCATTGGAGAACGATTAGAGCATGGATTACGCAGCGGGAAGATTGCTGGTGGTTTTGGTAGTTCTAGTGGACAAAAGAAGCCCTTTTCCAATTTCCCCAAGAAGAAAGAAGGGGAGACCAATGTAATTACTGAGGGGAGAAGCCCGTCTTTCAGTTCTCCACCGCAAACAGTGCCATTTTCTGTTCCAGCTCAGCCACAAGAAACTAATTCTGGTCACAGAACCCAGAACTACCAGGAGAAGAGGCGTGCTAGTTTTGATCTGATTCCAACAACCTATACTGAGTTGTTCAACCACCTTATCTCAAAGAACCTGATCAACACTCGCCCCATGAAGCCTGTTCAACCTCCCTTTCCCAGGGGATACAATGCTGATGCAACCTGTAGTTTTCACAATGGAGGGATCGGTCGCACGATAGAAGACTGCAAAGCTTTCAAGTATGTGGTCCAGGATTTGATTGAAGCCAATTGGCTCTCTTTCAAGCAGAATAGTCCAAGCACAACTACAACCCCTTTCTGGGACATGGGGCACCATCTGCTAACGCAATAGAAGATTCTGTGGGGCAGACGATGATAAAAGATGTTGAGTGTATCCAGACCCCCCTGAAAAATATACATGCTGAGCTGTGCCGTTGTGGGGTCATCCAGAAAGGCTGTGTATGTGCTGATCCTTTGTGTGTAGGTGCCTGTGAAGTTTTCATGTCAGTTTTGCAAGACTTAATGGATCGTTATGCGGTACGAGTGGAAGTGGTTGAAAAGGAAGAAAGCGTGTTGATGTTACGTTTTAGTGATGGTAACGGGCCTAAGAAGCTAATTGAGATATTGTACAATCCAAAACCAGCCCAAGTCAAGCCTCAGCCAGTGGTTATTGAGATCCCTGCTCCATTCCCATACGAGAAGGAGTGCGGTGCCATGGAAATACAGTACATTGCCTCCAGTAGAGAGTTCTCCAAGCACCTCTGTTGTTACCAATATAACTGGAGTAAGTGGAATGACAAGGAGTGGCCGTATGTATGCTCCTGAGTTCGTTCGAGGTGAATCATCCAAAGAAGCTGAAGACAGGGCTCGCAAAGGGAAAGATAAAGAAGCAGATAATGCTTAGAAAAAGAAGGTGGCAGAACAGGAAGTTAGTGAGTTCCTAAAGATTGTAAGGCAGAGTGACTATAAGGTAGTCGAGCAGATGAATCAGACCCCAGCAAAGATTTCAATGCTGTCGTTGTTACTTAGTTCAGAAGCACATCGAGCTGCCCTAATAAAAGTACTGACTGAGGCGCATGTTGCTCAGGACATTTCCGTAGGTCAGTTTGACGAAATAGTTGGGAATATCGTGGCTGCAAACCATTTGACTTTTGCTGATGACGAACTCCCCCCGGAGAGAAGGAAACACAACCAAGCCCTACACATCTCTGTTAAATGTGGGGATTACGTGTTAGCTCATGTTCTGATCGACAATGGGTCTTCTCTAAATGTGATGCCAAAGTCCACTGTAAACAAGTTAGATGTGGATTGTTCTTTCATGAAGCCTAGCTCAACATTGGTGAGGGCGTTTGATGGATCAAAAAAGGAGGTACTAGGGGAGATGGAGTTCCCCATCCAGATAGGCCCTGAGACGTTCTATGTTAACTTTCAGATGATGGACATCTCCTCATCGTACAGCTGTTTGCTTGGAAGGCCATGGATTCATATGGCGGGAGCCATTCCTTCCTCTCTGCATCAGAGAGTCAAGTTTGTAGTCGATGATAAAACTGTGGTAGTATTTGGAGAGGAGGAAATGTTAGTCAACAAGCCTTCCCCCTTCCGTTATGTGGAAGCGGCCGAAGAATCCCTGGAGACTTCCTTCCAGTCTCTCGAAATTGCCAACGCTGTGTTTGGAGGGGGTGAGCCGTCATCACCAGTGCTGAAATTGTCGAAGAGCGAAGAGATGGTTGGAAGGATCATGATGGATCAGGGATACCAGCTGGGACGCGGCTTGGGAAAGGTTGGACAAGGAATTCTTGCTCCTATCCAGCTGAAAGAAAACAAAGATCGTTGCGGGTTGGGATATTACCCAAGTGAGGCTGAAAAGAGGAAGTTGGCTGAAGAGAGAAGAGGTGAACGGTTGGCCAAGTTGAGCGGCCAGGATCCATGGTCAAAGAGGATCCCCATCTGTGACATCAGTCAGAGCTTCAAGAGTGTAGGGTTGCTAGATCCAGATCAGATCACTGCTATTGAGAATGGTTCAGAGGATGAAGAAGGCGGTACCAGTCTAGTCCGTCGTTGCCTTGCTGGAGAGAAACTCAAGAATTGGGAAGCTGTCGACTTGCCCGTCACTTTTAGTTCAAAGTAATGAATTGTAATGCAATCCTTTGGCTCTGCCCAAAGCCTCAGGATAGTTTGTTTGGGCATGCATGTTTTTATTTTCAATGACACCATCATCAATAAAAACGCTTGTTTTGAATTCCATCAATAAAATCTCTTTTCTTCATTTGTCCTTTTTTGCTTTATCTTGTTTGTTTGTTTCGCTTTTCGTTCTACTTTCTGCTTCTACGAATGCAGATCAAAAATAATTATCTCTGAAAATAACAGTGCCAATGATTCATATCATGACTTTGATCATCCAATTAATCAAACTGAGGGGGGTGTTGAGGATAACTGGGAAACTCCTCCTGAATTAATGAGGTTAATAGAGCAGGAAGAAAAGATCATTCAGCCTCATGGGGAATCGATTGAGATAATCAATTTGGGTACAGAAGAGGACAGGAGAGAAGTTAAAGTCGGTACTGCCATGGAAGATAGTGAACGCAAGAAGCTAATCCAACTTTTACGTGATTACGCTGATGTCTTCGCATGGTCGTACAAAGATATGCCAGGGCTAGATACAGATATTGTTGAGCACAAATTGCCGGTAAAACCAGAATGTCCTCCAGTGAAGCAAAAGTTGAGGCGGATGAAGCCTGAGATGTCTCTGAAGATTAGGGATGAAGTAAAGAAGCAGTTTGATGCTGGGTTTCTAGCGGTCGCCAAGTATCCACAGTGGGTTGCCAACATTGTTTCAGTCCCAAAGAAAGATGGAAAGGTCAGAATGTGTGTTGACTACCGTGATCTGAACCGAGCAAGCCCTAAAGACGATTTCCCTCTACCCCACATCGACGTTCTGGTGGACAGTACAGCACAGCATTCAATGTTTTCCTTCATGGACGGGTATTCAGGTTACAATCAGATTAAGATGGCTCCAGAGGATATGGAGAAAACTACCTTCATAACCCCTTGGGGAACCTTCTGCTACAAGGTCATGCCTTTCGGACTAAAGAACGTTGGGGCAACCTATCAAAGAGCAATGGTCACTCTGTTCCACGACATGATGCACAAGGAGATTGAGGTTTACGTGGACGATATGATCGCAAAGTCGAAAACTGATGAGGAACACATTGTCAATTTGCAAAAGCTCTTCGAGCGGTTGAGAAAATTCAAGCTCAGATTAAATCCTGCCAAGTGCACCTTTGGCGTGCGATCGGGGAAGTTGTTGGGATTCATCGTTAGCCAAAAGGGGATAGAAGTTGATCCAGACAAGGTGCGTGCAATTCTTGAAATGCCAGTTCCTAAAGCAGAAAAGGAGATTCGGGGTTTTCTTGGAAGACTGAACTACATCTCTAGGTTCATATTCCAGTTAACTGCCACCTGTGAACCAATCTTCAAGCTATTGTGCAAGAATCGAGAGACCAAATGGAACGATGATTGTCAAGAAGCATTTGAAAAAATCAAGAAATACCTCCAAAATCCGCCTATCTTGATGCCTCTTGTGCCTGGCAGACCTCTGATCCTGTACCTAACTGTGCTAGACAGCTCAATGGGTTGTGTGTTGGGTCAGCATGATGAATCTGGTAAGAAAGAGCATGCTATCTATTATTTGAGCAAGAAGTTCACTGACTGTGAAACAAGGTACACGGTGCTAGAAAAGACCTGTTGTGCTTTAGTTTGGGCTGCTCATCGTTTGAGGCAGTACATGCTAAGTCACACTACTTGGTTGGTATCTAAAATGGATCCTATCAAGTACATCTTCGAGAAGCCCGCACTTACAGGGAGACTTGCCCGTTGGCAAATGCAGTTATCAGAATTTGATCTCCTATATGTCACTCAGAAAGCCATTAAGGGTAGTGCACTGGCCGAGTATCTGGCACATCAGCCTGTTGAAGACTATCAGTCTATGCAGTACGACTTTCCGGATGAGGATATCATGGCCTTTGTAGCAACCGAAAAATCCGGGTGAGGATTCCTCGAAGGTTCGAAAATGAAGCCGCCACCAAAGTTTAGTTTAAGGGCAAATATTGGAAAATCCCTTTGAGTTTGGATAAGGGTCCTTGAGACCAGATTAGGGTTCGGGAGTCGGTTATGCGTGGGGAAGGTATTAGCACCCCACGACATCCTTCCTAAGGAAGGTTACCTGCTAATTAGTTTGTAGAAGCGAAAGTTAATTTTGAAAACATTTATTTTTACCCTTTTATTGTGAATTAAAGGAAACCAAGAGAAAGAAAAGAGACTTGATATTTTTTGAATCGAAGAAAAAGGATTATTTATTAGAAGACTAAAAAGGTTTTTTATTAGTGCAATTGACAGAGGTCGGCCGCCCTCTGCTCCTACGTATCTCTGGGTAGAGAATCAAATCACACGTAGTTCTTGGTAGAAAACTTTATTTGTTGGTGTATTTTATTTAGGGATTTTAGGACTCCTGAGTGATCAGTTCATTTGTCCTAAATGATGACTAATCCGACTGTACAGTTGGCTTAGTCTCCCTAATTTGTCAAAATGGAGTTTTTTGAAGTTTGGAAGATAGTTTGATGTGTGGTGGTTTGATTTTGTTTTAAATAGGGATTTTAGGTCATGATCCGTAACGGTTCATTAGTGACCTAAAAAGCTGACTAACCCGACTGTACAGTCGATTTAGTCCCCTATTTTGAAAATAAGATTTTTATTTTTGGAGGAAAATGATTATTTTGTTTTTCTGTTTTGAATATGAACGAAAAGTTGACAACGAAAAAAATGAAAAGCGCAAACTAGTGAAAAATATTTATCATGAATATTTAAAAATAAACTAATTAAAAGAAAAATAAAATAAAAAAGGGAGGGGGAGAGAGAGAAAGCGAGAACTTCGCTGGGAGAGAGAGAGAATGTGTTCAGTGTTCTTGTTGAATCACTGTGGTCTCTTTTTCACTGTGGACAGAGCCTCCTTTTATAGGTGAAGGGTTAGGTGAAGAGACTTGCTGGACAAGTTAACTTGTTGGGCAAGTCGACTTGTTGGGCAAGCAGCTTGTTGGGCCGAAGGTTAATGCTACTGACACCCCCTTTTTGTTATTTTCGTTCTTTTCTATTTTTTTGGATTATTCTTATTTTTGTATTTTTGGGCTTTTTGTATTATTTGGACACTTTATTGTAATATATATATATTTTTTATTTTCTGATTTTATTTCATTATTATTTTTATGGCTTTTTTATCAAAAGGACTAAATTAAGTCCAAAATACCGAACATAGGCCCATTTACTAAGAATTGGCCCAATTAGACAAACCGGTCTAAATTAAAACAAGACAACGCTCGAAATGCCGTTCTCGTAATGGACTTGTGACACGGGGGCTAAAACAATTGCGATAAATGATCGGACAAAATTGGGGTATAACAGCTGCCCCTCTTTATTTATATTTTACTAGAAAAGGTGAATGGCTTTCAGATTTTCGTAGTAGAAATAAAAATAAAGATAGAATAGACACTAATTTTGTCCGCTTAGGGGGAAGATGAGTTAGGGAAAATAGGGACGATTAACACTTGGCGTGTTAACCGAGAACAATAAAGAAACGATCACTGGGGATCTGGAGGAGCACTGGGGCTCTAAAAGAGTATTTGGGCTCTAAGGGAGCACTGGGGCTCCAAGGGGTTGCCTAAACCCTGAAGGACCATTTGGGGTCCGAAGGTGCACTGGGGCTTTGAAGGACTGCCGGGGTCCGGGGGTGGCCTTTTTCGAGCGGCCGTTAATAAGATCAGGTCTAGAACTGATCACGAATGACGTCCACTATGTCTTAGGCTGACACAGCTAGTCTGAAGGGCCTGGGGCCGGATGATCCGTCGGTGCTCGATGCTGACGTGCGATCTGGATTGGACCTCTGGGGGTCTGAAGGTGCACTGGGGCTTTGAGGAACCGCTGGGGGTCCGATACTCTGAATTGTGATATGAGACCAGTGCTTGTAGCACTGACTTTGAGGAAACAAAGTATTGGGATTGACACATGGCGTAGTTGCCTAGGACATACCTAATGAATGCATTTACCTGAGAAGGGAAAAGCTATCTAAATTTTGCATGTCTAAAAATGCGATGGATGATGCATGTGTGCAATATGGGTATGCGAAATGGTAGGTGTCCGATGGGATGAATGAAACGTGGCGGATGATGTGAGTCAAAGTTGGTGGAACATGGAGGTTGACAAACAACGTATGTGAATGCAGATAACATGTGAATGTGATTGTGCTGATTAATGATGAATGTAATGGAATGAGCGATTTTTCCTCTTTTTGCATTTCCTTTTTTTCTTAGTATATGATGGGTGTATGAAATGCAAAGTGCGAATGTGACGCAAATGTAATGCTATGACGCGAATGCCGTGCATGGTATGATGATATGATTAGTGATGTAAAGAAGGTTTTGGCAATGATGAATGAAAGGAAGCACACGAATGCATGGTACAATGATATGATTAGTGATGTTGAAAGTTTTTGGCAATGATGAGACCGACACTTGGCACGTCTATCGAAGCAAACTGTTATGTGTGCATGCGTGTAATGTGATGAATGTGCAATGTGACAGTAGATAAACTACCAAAGCCCGTGAATTGTGGATGCTAGAGCTGATCGGAAACAAAATTGATCAGCCATATATGTGAATGCAGATAACATGTGAATGCAAATGTATTGCTTAGATGCAGGTGCTATGGTAGATGCATGATTGCATGATGGAATGATTTATGCTATGATTTATTGATGATGCAGATTTTTTTTGTAATGATGAGAAATGAGACTTTTGATGCGAGAGGCAGAGAAGTAATTATTTCTTGGAAAATGGTTTGAACTCAGATGTGGCAACCTCAAGGTTGTGATTCACATGCGCTGATGCACAAAAGTATTTGATTGGATTTGCAAGCTCGTTCACATTGTTCTTCCATTTGATTATGATGTCCCATGACGATTGAATTTTAGGTCCACAAAGTTAACTGAGTGAGTTTCCAACTTCATATTAGTAACTTGTGTTCTCTCTCTTTGAAGCATTGTTTTAATGAACATGTAGAGTAGTGCAAACACAGATGAATGAGCTAGTTGACTCGGGGTATGGACAGATATGACACGTGAGGGGATGAATGGTAGGTTTTTGCCAAAGTCATGAAAGGTATGTTCTCCCCAACTCTAGAAATGTGGGACTTCCCTAATTCATAGTTGATGACGGTGAATGCATAACTTGCCCCTGTCTAGTGGTGACAACAACTAGGGGTGTAGAGGAAATTATGAATTGGTAATGCCGTGACTTTGGAATGAGAGGTGGAAGGCAAAAGATTTTGTCTCAACCCATGACGTTTGGTGTTGCCCCAACTATGACAAGGGTAAGGTTGCCCTGACTAGGGTTTGTGAAAGGCTGTGTTTAGGATGGTGGGTTGAGAAATTTCCCCGGTATAGTCTTATGGATGTGAATATGACAAGGGGATGAGATGGGTGTAGGACGGATTTCCTCGATTTTAGGTGGAGTGAATGGCGACGGGGTTGCTCCACTTTGGAATGGTATTTCAAATGGTTGCTTTTAGTGGGGTTGTGAAAGGTGACGGAGTTAGGGTTGTGGGTTTTTGGAATTGGTCGTATGGCTATATGGATTGGGTGTGGTATATGAATGGGATGGACGCTGGAAAATTTCCCCAAGTCCGAGAAGCATGAAAGGTGAAGGGACTGCCCCACCTTGGGATCTAGGTGATGGTCCTAGTATAAACTTTTGGTTCTTTTAAGATGACTCCCATAGACTATGATAGTCTTGATTTTTGGATATGATGGAAATTTCACTTGGTGATCACTAAACCTTGTCTTGATATCAGTGCAACTTGAATAATCTTGGAGCGCAAGCCTTTTTTTCTTTTTTTTTTTTTTTTAGCTTTATTTTTTGTCATATTTTTTTTTGAGCAAACATATTGTAAATAAATAAACTCAATTGTCCTAAAATTAAAACTTTAAGAAAACGAAAGCAATCAGTTATCGATCAGATTGGACTTGTTTAGGGTTGTAATGTGACCAACGGTTAGGGGTTTATATAAGAAAGGGTTGGTAATGTGGCCAATGGTTAGGGATTCATGAAAGAAAATGTTTGTAATGGGGTCAATGGTTGGGGTTAATGTACCAACGGTTAGGGATTTATGAAAAGAAATGATAATTGGGCCCAAAGAAGTGTTTGGGGGTTTAGACAATGATCTTTCATGAAAGAAAGGATAAGTAGGCCCAAAAGAGTGTTTGAGGTCCATTTTTGAGTTTTGTGAAAGAAGTGCTAATTTTGCACAATAAGGTGTTTGAGGGCTTTAGACAATGATCTTTTTATTTGCGGTGCAATGTAGCTAGTGGTTGATAATTTATGAAAGAATGGGTGATTGGGCTCAAAGTGTTTGGGGATTGATGAGACAAATGATCTTTTTATTCAGTGGTGCACTTCATGATATGATGTATCAGCTCAAAGATTTATGCCGTCTTTTTATTCAAGACTTTTGTCTCTTTTTTTTTTTTGAAATATGATTCTCATTCTTTGACGGCCTATTTCTCTTGAGCTGAAGAAAGTAGTGCACCATCTTTGAATGGGGAACAGATCATTGTCTAGGGTGATTGAAAGATTTTGAGTTTTTGGCTCAAAGTGGGTTGCAAATGGTATTTTTTTTTATGCTTTTTGTGAGAAGATGACCAAACTTCATTTCAAATCATGATTGCTTGTTTTCTCAAAGACTAACTCAAGGACAAAAAATTAATTATTTTTATATATCTGCTCTTTTTCTTGATTTCTTTTTATATGCCCTAATTTTTGCTTAGGCTGCTCTCGCGAGTTTTCAACCTAACAGGGTTTTTTTTATTTTTATTATTGTTTTTTTTTGTAAAGGACTTGCACCAAGGAAATCAATGTTGACAAGATATCTAGTGATCACAAATTTGCCCCAGTTTGGAGGATCCAAGTGTTAGTTTATGAAATTTCATCATTGGGAACAAAACCAAAGAGTCAACTAAGAACTTGTGTGGATTTTATGGAGTGGTCGGGGTGAGACTGGATATGAACAAGGGATGATGATAGGATGGAAAGGTGTGGACACTAACTGACTCAAACAAGAGCAAATGCACATTGCATACAAGTTCACTATACGAATGCTTCACAGAGAGTTAACATAGTTAGAGACATGATAGAAGAATTTAACAAAATGGACTATTTTGATCCTTTATCATGGGATGGATGAGAGGCATTGTTTTGCTGACAAAAATTGTGGACGAGCTGCAACATTAAAAAAAAATTTTGAAAATTGAGTGTCTTGAAACACCTTGAGTTTGCAGCTAAGTTCGACCTCGTTTGAAATTTAGTAGGTTAAACTTTTTCAAATAAGAACAATCAATTAAAATGTATTTGCAAGAACGCCTCATCTCTCATCAATTTTTTTTCAAAAAGTATGCTCATGTTTTTTTTTTTTTTTTTAAAATTATGAAATAAAATGTAATGGATGAATAACACATGATGATGGATATGAATGATGAAAATGCAAATGCATGAGATATGTTTCTAAAAAATAAAATATGATTTTTGAATTTTTGAATTTTAGAAGACCGGAAAATTGTATCAGTGTTTGTTTGAATGCAGGGGTATAAGACTCCTTTGTGTCCTACGAGGGTTCCTTAGAGAATAGGTCTAGGGCTTGTCTGTTGAGTGAACCTTTCAAAGGGTAGCTCTAAAGAGTTTTACATAAGGTTCCTAGAGCCAACGACCCCAGTTAAGAACACTGATCAACAATAATAGGCAAGCTATTAGGAGTGCCAGCATTCTCAAGAGGGACCAAACTCTAGGTGAGACTTTCGTGACCACCCAACAGGACGCACATCCAGTAGGCCATCACTACGCAGTCTCGTTCTAACTTAGGTTATTCTCCAGTCCGGGTACAGGACTATTATCACGTGTGTGCAAAAGTGTGATAGTGGAGTGTGTGAAGGAGCAAAATGTCAAGTGTACCCCCAAGCTGCAAAGCAAACAACACATATGCAAAAGAAATATAGTCTTCTATCCTAAGGTTCACATATCATATAAAATATAACATGCAACAAAAATAAAAGATAAAAGGGAAGGGTAAAATAAAACATTTAATTAACAAACAAATTTTACAACTAACCAGATAAGGCTTGACTCTCTTAATAAGTCCCCAGTGAAGTCGCCAGCTGTAGCGACCGAAAAATCCGAGTGAGGATTCCTCGAAGGTTCGAAAATGAAGCCGCCACCAAAGTTTAGTTTAAGGGCAAATATTGGAAAATCCCTTTGAGTTTGGATAAGGGTCCTTGAGACCAGATTAGGGTTCGGGAGTCGGTTATGCGTGGGGAAGGTATTAGCACCCCACGACATCCTTCCTAAGGAAGGTTACCTGCTAATTAGTTTGTAGAAGCGAAAGTTAATTTTGAAAACATTTATTTTTACCCTTTTATTGTGAATTAAAGGAAACCAAGAGAAAGAAAAGAGACTTGATATTTTTTGAATCGAAGAAAAAGGATTATTTATTAGAAGACTAAAAAGGTTTTTTATTAGTGCAATTGACAGAGGTCGGCCGCCCTCTGCTCCTACGTATCTCTGGGTAGAGAATCAAATCACACGTAGTTCTTGGTAGAAAACTTTATTTGTTGGTGTATTTTATTTAGGGATTTTAGGACTCCTGAGTGATCAGTTCATTTGTCCTAAATGATGACTAATCCGACTGTACAGTTGGCTTAGTCTCCCTAATTTGTCAAAATGGAGTTTTTTGAAGTTTGGAAGATAGTTTGATGTGTGGTGGTTTGATTTTGTTTTAAATAGGGATTTTAGGTCATGATCCGTAACGGTTCATTAGTGACCTAAAAAGCTGACTAACCCGACTGTACAGTCGATTTAGTCCCCTATTTTGAAAATAAGATTTTTATTTTTGGAGGAAAATGATTATTTTGTTTTTCTGTTTTGAATATGAACGAAAAGTTGACAACGAAAAAAATGAAAAGCGCAAACTAGTGAAAAATATTTATCATGAATATTTAAAAATAAACTAATTAAAAGAAAAATAAAATAAAAAAGGGAGGGGGAGAGAGAGAAAGCGAGAACTTCGCTGGGAGAGAGAGAGAGAATGTGTTCAGTGTTCTTGTTGAATCACTGTGGTCTCTTTTTCACTGTGGACAGAGCCTCCTTTTATAGGTGAAGGGTTAGGTGAAGAGACTTGCTGGACAAGTTAACTTGTTGGGCAAGTCGACTTGTTGGGCAAGCAGCTTGTTGGGCCGAAGGTTAATGCTACTGACACCCCCTTTTTGTTATTTTCGTTCTTTTCTATTTTTTTGGATTATTCTTATTTTTGTATTTTTGGGCTTTTTGTATTATTTGGACACTTTATTGTAATATATATATATTTTTTATTTTCTGATTTTATTTCATTATTATTTTTATGGCTTTTTTATCAAAAGGACTAAATTAAGTCCAAAATACCGAACATAGGCCCATTTACTAAGAATTGGCCCAATTAGACAAACCGGTCTAAATTAAAACAAGACAACGCTCGAAATGCCGTTCTCGTAATGGACTTGTGACACGGGGGCTAAAACAATTGCGATAAATGATCGGACAAAATTGGGGTATAACAGCCTTGTTCGAAGAAGGGAAATCCCCAGAAGATGAAAGATGGAGAGTGGTGTTTGATGGTGCCTCCAACATATATCGGCACGGAGCCGGGGCAGTGCTGATTTCCCCTGATAATCGCTTCATTCCGTTTACGGCCAGACTAAGCTTCTACGTCACCAATAATATCGCAGAGTATGAGGCATGCATTCTTGGTGTCCAGGCAGCCATTGATTGGAAAGTTAAGAGACTTGATGTGTATGGAGATTCGGCCCTAGTCATTCATCAAGTAAATGGTGATTGGGAGACCAGGGATTCCAAGTTGATTCCTTACCGAGACTGCATTCGAGAGTTGGTTGAGTCATTTGAGGAAATCACATTTCAGCATCTTCCTCGCAATGAGAATCAATTGGCTGATGCACTAGCCACTTTGTCTTCAATGTTCAATATCAACTGTGACAGAAACTTGACTCACATCAGGATTCAGCATCGAAATTTGCCAGCACATCATTACTGCGTAGCCATTAAGGAAGAGTCTGGTGACAAGCCCTGGTATCATGACATCGAGCAATACATTTTGAACAGAGAGTACCCTCCTGGAGCATCAGAGAATGACAAGAGAACACTCAGGAGGCTGTCGATGAACTTCTTCTTGAGTGGTGAAGTGCTCTACAAGAGAAATCATGATAAGATACTCCTAAGATGTGTAGCAAAGGAAGAAGCTGAAAGAATCATGAGAGACGTTCATGAAGGATCGTTTGGAACTCACTCTAGCGGGCATACTATAGCAAGAAAGATCCTGAGGGCTGGTTACTATTGGCTGCAAATGGAGTCAGATTGCTATAGCTTCGTGAGGAGATGTCACAAGTGTCAGATTTATGCCGACCATATCCATGTACCACCTGCTTTCCTAAATGTCCTGACGGCATCTTGGCCATTCTCAATGTGGGGCATGGACGTCATAGGTCCTATCGAGCCTAAAGCGTCAAATGGACATCGCTTCATCTTGGTTGCCATTGATTACTTCACCAAATGGGTCGAGGCTGCTTCCTACTCCAGTATTACCAGCTCGGTGGTTGCCAAATTTGTAAAGAAATATCTGATTTGCCGCTATGGGCTCCCAGCCAAGATTATCACAGATAACGGTAGCAATTTGAACAGCAAGATGATGAAAGAGTTGTGCGAGGACTTCAAAATCCAACATCACAATTCCTCTCCCTACCGTCCGAAGATGAATGGGGCAGTCGAAGTAGCCAATAAGAATATTAAGAAAATTGTGCAGAAGATGGTAATAACCTATAAAGACTGCCATGAGATGCTCCCTTTTGCTTTGCATGGCTATCGCACTTCAGTACGCACCTCAACCGGAGCAACCCCTTTTTCCCTGGTGTACGGGTCAGAGGCAGTCCTCCCTATTGAAGTTGAAATACCCTCTTTGCGGGTATTGATGGAGACCAAGTTGGAAGAGGCTGAATGGGTTCAAGCCCGTCTCGATCAGTTGAACCTCATTGAGGAGAAAAGGATTACCGCCTTATGTCACGGGCAGTTGTATCAGCAGAAGATCAAAACAGCTTTCGACAAGAAAGTTCGCCCTCGAGAATTCAACGAAGGGGACCTTGTGCTCAAGAAAATCCTGCCTATTCAGAGTGATCCCCGTGGGAAATGGACTCCAAAGTATGAAAGGCCTTATGTGGTCAAGAAAGCTTTTTCCGGAGGAGCGTTGTAACTCACTCATATGGATGGAGAAGAATTCTGAACCCAGTCAATTCGGATTCTGTCAAGAAGTACTATGCCTAAGAAAAATAATTGAAAAAAGAGAAAGATGAGCCCAGCAAGAATTAGCTCGCTAGTTTGAAAACCCGAAAGGGCAGCCTAGGCAAAATCTGAGTGACCCGGTGGATTGAAAACCCACAAAGGGCGATCCAGGAAAAAATTAGGGTCAGAAAGCTAGGGCATGAAAGCAAACAATGGCATACAGCACCCCACGAAGGTCTGGATAAGAGGGTGGTCAAGGTCATGAGCATAAGTGTTTGGCACTGTTCCACAGAGATGGACATTCCGAGATTTGCTCCTTTGTTTTCTTTGCTCTTTGCAGTTTAAATTTTCAAATGTATTGAATAGTCAGTGTAACCTTCTGTACAATCGGCTTCTATATCAATAAAGTCCAACCGTTTCATATCTCTTTGTTTTCTATTTTTTCTTTTTCTACTCAAAATAAACGTTTTATGATGATGGTAACACTGATCTGTAAAACATGTGCATAAATCATAGAGCATCACAATCATTGCGAAATTTCTAAAAGTCATGGGAAGGAAACAACTTCTCAAAGCGAATTAAGTTCGCAAGGAAATAATTGCGCTCATAATCACTTCAAAAGACAAATCATAAGGCAAACCTGCACTAGGCTCATGCGCCGCCACAAGTCTAAGGGGTTCCTCAGTCTCGTCACGGGTTGGTCGAACCGGCAAAAGAAAATAAGCCAAAAGAGCAAAAGAGCAAACAAAAAACAGATGACCAGAAAAAAGAAAGCTGATCAGGCAAAATCATTCAAAAAAGAGCAAAACAAAGAAAAACAGATGATAAAAAAAAAGTCAGACCAAAAGAAGAACTTCAGGAATGTTCCACCACATTCATCATTACACCAAAATCATAGCATTGCAAGCACCTGCATAACATGCCCTTGCATAACATGCACCCATGCTCCATGCACTATTCCTTGCATCAACTGACGTATGCAGGTACCTCAACTCAGTGCGGCAGCATTGACCATTTCAATCAATCAATCAACAGGATTTGCGAATCCCTTCAGGACCCATGTGTCCCTTCAGAAGCAGACTCCACCTCGTATTCAAGCTACGGTTTGCGACTTCGTTCATTACCCAGAGCTAGTGAGCTCATTTCAGTTCAGATCACGTCGTTATCGAGCATCGGCGAATCATCCGACCCAAGGTCCTTCAGTATAGTTCAAATCAAAAGTCCAAACAACGACTTTGAACTCTACCTTCATGTCACTAAGTCCACTCTGAGCATGACAGATCTTCGGACTCCATGTCCTTCAAGACTAGCTGTGTCAGCCTAGAGCACGACGTACGTCCTTCGAGGTAAAACATATCGGTCCCACAACTTGATATTGAACTTCAGGTCGCTCGAAAAGGCCACCCTCAGAGCTTAGGTGCTCCTTCAAAGCCCATGTGCAAACTCGGATCGTGCGCGGTTCGTTAAAAGGCTTTAGGCAGCCTCCAGTGTCGGCTTACAGTAGGCTGGTACCTCCTTTACTGCTTTCTTTACCGCTTTATTTCTTGCTTTTGCTGCCCGAGGGCTGGCACCAATCTACTTCCTGCTCCTGTTGGCTTACTAAGGGCCGGCGCTTCATCCATTGCCGCCATCTCGTGTTAGCACCTATGCATCAAAAAAAAGAAGAAAAAAAAACAAAAAAAAGGGGGAAAATTCGGGTTTTTCCCTAAGTAGACAAAATCGGTGTAATTTCTAAATTCTTTATCTTTATTTTGCCTCGGAATATGTTTCGGCCAATTCAAATTCCTCGTTAAAATCCAGATAAAGAGGGGCAGCTGTCATACCCCAATTTTGTCCGGCTTAGGTCAAAACCCTAATTTTCCACAAAAATAAATAAATTGAGGAGTGAGGAGCATTATGCATTGCATTTTTGAGTCCTGAAAGTCATTCCAGAGCTTTTAAAATCATTTTTAGAGTTGAAATACACTTCCTGGATAAATTAGGGTTTTAGGGTCAAAAAGGGCATTTTGGTCATTTCACAACAAAAATGGTTTTTCATCACAAATCACTGGGTAATCATCAGGGGAATTATTTGAGGAAGAATGCGCTAAATTAGATTTTATTTTTTTATTTTATAAGCATGGATGTTATTCATTTGCATAAAAAGCTCAAATTTAAAGAAAAGGGTATAATGGGAATTTCCTTCAAGGGGAGGTATCAAATCAATTTTGGGAATGGTGGTATCATAGAATTTTGGGCCCAATGATTGATTTCCTAAGACATGGCCCAAAATGGTAAGATTTTCATGGAATAATCAAGAAAAGAATAATCAAAATATGGAAGGGATAATGTTGTGCACATGTGAGACAAATAGTACAATTGCCAACTTGCAAAAGTTGGCAAATTCTCACCCTCTCTCCCTTGTAAAATCGGCGCCTCACTCCCTTCCTCACTCTCTATTTTGTGTTTTCTCCCTATACTTAATCCATGTGATAAGTGATCTCAACCCTTCATTCAAAATTCAAAGTTCAATCCTAAAGCACTTCTCAAGAACAATGACCAAAATGACCCCTTTGCTTGGTGCCCAAGTTCAATTATTCATTTCCATTTATTTTCAGCTGATTATTAATTCATTTTTATTGCTTGATTACCATTTTAACCCTAGACCTAATCCCATTCTATAAATACCTCTCATATTCACTCATTCCTAACTTTTGGCTCATTCTCTCCTACACTAAAATTAGCACACCACTCTCCTCTCCTCCCCTCTCTCCTTAGGCCGAAGCTACACCCTCTCCCTCTCCTCCATTTGTTTTCTCTTTCTTCATCCAAACACCACCAATCCATTCTCCCCTTCATCCCTCTCTCACATACATCTTCTCTCTCTAATCTCCAACAATTACTCACAGCTACAAACATTGTCACTAGTTTCACAAATACATGGAAATTATTAAAAGAAAATGCAGATGATAATGCAGTAGAAGGGGCTAAAGCCGAAAAGGGAAAACAATGAAACTAAGATTTCAGAGATGAAAGAATGCAATAACTACCGCATGGTCCTTGACGGTGCCGTTACGGTGTTGAGCGGGCTTCATTTACATTCTGACATTCTAATTAAACCAAAATAGAACAATTTCAGCATCAATAACAATATCAATATCATTTGATGTACAAAATATCAAAACTACAAAAACCTAAGAAACACAAACATGAAGAACCTTACCTAAAAATCTCAAAATAGAAGAAGACGAAGTAGATGCAGAGCGAGACACGCACAGAGAGAGAGAGAGAGAGAGGCTACAAGCCCTTTGTTTCCTCCATTAGAAACACAGAGTCTTCATTGAGAAAGAAATTTAGGGTTTTGTTAAGAGTGAGATGAGATTGGGTTTCCCAAAAGTGAGATGCGATTGACTTTTGTGGTTGAGAGTGAGATGAAATCCAGATTGAGAGAGTGAGTTTGGCAGAGAGAGCAATAGGGTTTATGGAGAGAAAGAAATTTTAAGCGATAGAAAATTTGAAGGTGAGAGAGTTAGTTTGGCAGAGAGAAGCGATTGGGTCAAACTTTTTTTACGCCAAAAAAAATAGACATTTAAAGACGGATGTATATTTTATCCGACTTCAAAGCTGAGCGCCTGAAATATTTTTTCTTGTTTATTACAAAATTGCCACCGCGTCCACATTTTAAGTCGGATATTTTGGCATCCGACTTAAAACCTCCAATTCTTTTCCTGTTTTTTTACTAGTGAACTTTCATCAAGAGGGGGTGACCTTCATTTTGGGCGTGGGTTCTTTGTTGGTGTCTTTGGTTGATTTGTGTTCTTGCTCTCCATTTCTTGCATAATCTAGCTAGGATCTAAGGTATACTCTAAAACCCTTGCATCATCTTCAACCTTTTTGCATTAAAACCCATTTTCCTCTTCATTTTTCATTTCGCATATCATTATCATTTTGTTTAAAATGTAGTTTGTTGTTGTTGGTGAGAGGAGACTTAAACACTATTGACAATCACTTAGGGAGGCTTGGGTGTTTAAGGTGCCTCTCACCCTTGAATAATTGGTTTCATGTTGTGTGGTGTTAATTTCTTGTATTTTTTTGTGAAATAAAATGTAAATCCATGCTTGTTTGGTTCGCATACTATGATTAATGTGTTCTTAAGTTAATTTTGTTGTTCCTCTTTGCTTGATGATGTACAATCTTGGCATTGGTATTTGATTTTAGTGTTAAATGTTATTTTCAACATATTTCACTTGCAAATATTTGTTGATGATCAAGCAAGATGATTCCTACTTGTGCTTTGTGCACTTTATGTTAAGTAGTTGAGGATTGCTAGATGTGATTCAACCTTGTTTATGTTTTCTTTTATTTTAGTCTTATTTTAATGTGCTTATTGTTAAGTGTGGATGATAGGCAAGTTGATTCTCACTAGTGCCTAGTGCACTTTTCTCAAAGTGAGAGGATTGCTCTATGTGATTCAACCTTGTTTATGTGTTCTTTTATTTAAGTCTTGTTTTAATTTGCTTATTGTTAATTGTGGATGATAGGCAAGTTGATTCTCACTAGTGCCTAGTGCACTTTTCTCAAAGTGAGAGGATTGCTCTATATGATTCAACTTTGTTTATGTGTTCTTTTATTTAAGTCTTGTTTTAATTTGCTTATTGTGAGTTGTGGATGATAGGCAAGTTGATTCTCACTAGTGCCTAGTGCACTTTTCTCAAAGTGAGAGGATTGCTCTATGTGATTCAACCTTGTTTATGTGTTCTTTTATTTAAGTCTTGTTTTAATTTGCTTATTGTTAATTGTGGATGATAGGCAAGTTGATTCTCACTAGTGCCTAGTGCACTTTTCTCAAAATGAGAGGATTGCTCTATGTGATTCAACCTTGTTTATGTGTTCTTTTATTTAAGTCTTGTTTTAATTTGCTTATTGTTAATTGTGGATGATAGGCAAGTTGATTCTCACTAGTGCCTAGTGCACATTTCTCAAAGTGAGAGGATTGCTCTATATGATTCAACTTTGTTTATGTGTTCTTTTATTTAAGTCTTGTTTTAATTTGCTTATTGTTAATTGTGGATGATAGGCAAGTTGACTCTCACTAGTGCCTAGTGCACTTTTCTCAAAGTGAGAGGATTGCTCTATGTGATTCAACTTTGTTTTAATGTTTATTTATTTGTTCTTATATTCTAGTTTGATCATTGTTCATTGTTGATGATAAATCATGTGACTCCCACTTGTGCCCAGGGCATCATATTTTAAGTGGTGAAGATGGTTTTAGATGATTCAACCTTCCTCTTGTAATTTTGTTTTTTTACTGAATAAAAGATGAGATTGTAGGTTTATGGTTTAGGGTTCGTGAGGTATTGCAAGGGATAGGTTACCCAAAACCTTGATACCCCCTCCTCTTTGATCGTGTTATTAACCTTTGGGCATTTGTTCATATTATTGATTGCAAAGGATAGGCTTACCCTAGTCTTGATGCAATTCCTTTTGTTCATGTTATTGAGAAATCATTGCTCACATGTTCACTAGCTTAACTAAGATCATTCTATGCCTGTGATCAATTGTTTAATTGCTCTTGATGCAACTTAAATGTCTTGATTTAATTGTGTGCCATCCTCTCCACTTGTATGACCTCCTAATGAAGACGTAAGCCTACTTGCTTGTTGTAGCATAGAGTCATTAGGGTAAATACACTCTTTCTTACACACACACACACACATTTGTCTTGAGAACCTTACTTTGCATCCTTGACATTTGAATCTTTGATTGTATTGGCATGTTTAGTCTTAGTTGACGCTCAACAAATGCGTGATTGCTCGATTAACGAATGTGCTTTAACTTTATAACCAATCTTTGATAATAACTTCACTCTTTCCCAAAAACCTCTCAAACTCTTTTCTAACCAATGCAAGTTATTAGTGACTATCACCCAAAGCCTTTGCTTGTTTGATTGTCATGAACGCTATCAAGAGTTATTAGTAATGATCACTCAAAGTCTTTGCTTGCTTGGTCATTATGAAAGCTTTTCCTTTTTCCAAACCCTTTCAAAAGCATTTTCATTTTCAAATTAGAACTACGTCGCTTTGATTCCCATTGGGGATACGTAGGAGAGAATCTCGTTCTCGTCAAACGCAGCAAATAAAAGTCATTTTAGCAACCATAAAAATTAGCATTTGCATAACAAAAAGAAAAGAGTTATTTTCATAACTCAAAAAAAGAATCACTTTTGCAAACCAAGATCATTTTCAGAACAAAAACATTCTCCTTTCAAGAACCATTTTGAAACCCATTGTTGCTAGTGGCTAATCAGAACCTTTGTTCGTCTAGCCATTGGTAGCAATGTCTTTTTCCCAAAAGAACAACAAGCGATGATCACTCATAACTTTTGTTAGTTTGATCATTCGTGCCAATCAATCTCTTTCGAAAACCACTTTCAAAAGAGTAAACAATAAAACGAGTTGCTACTAATAGTCAATCAGAATCTTTGTTCGTCTGACTGGCGGTGGTGACTCTCATTTTCAAGAGTACTAAGCGGTGATTACCCATAACCTTGGTTAGTTTAATCATTCACTAAATGCTCGTCCTATTTCGAAAACTCACTAAAAGATAAAAGACAAAAACCTTTTCAAAGAAAAAGACAAACAAGAACTACGTAGCTTTGAATTCTCCATCGCACCGGGAGATACGTAGGAGCGAGAGGCTAACTCTCGTCAAGCGCCAAAAATAAAAATTTTCATTAAGTCTTCTCATTCCCTTTTCAATAAAGAAGCAAATTTAAGTATCTTCCAAATCAACACTTAAAACCACACGTTTAATTAAAGGTTCCCTTTCGGTAGAAAGGAGGTGTGGGGTGCTAATACCTTCCCCATGCCTAATCGACCCCCGAACCCAAATTTTCCGGTTTCCAAAAGGCCATTCGCTTTCCAAAAAGGTTTTTCTTCAATATTTTCCTTATAAAAAATATTGGTGGCGACTTCATTGTTTTAAAAAGTTGTAAACGAAGAAAGATCCCCTCAGGGACTTTTTCGGGCGCAACAGCGCCTGCGGTACCATCCCCTGCCACAAAAAGAGCACGAGATAGCTGCACCATTCCGTCAACTAAGGTATTAATTGTTTTTTTTACAATAAATAAGGAATTAATTATTAAACTCTCTTTCTTATTACATCAAATAATGTCTTTATTATTTTTTGTTTATAATTGATTTAGGACAACAATGAGTGTGAGTGCGAATTGTATATGTCAAACCCACATCAAATGGTTGCAATAGGCTTCATATGTAACCATTTGGGGTCCCTTGATGCACAATTTACCCCTACCTCCAGATCATCTTAGAGTCAAAGTTGACTGTGCAATTGTGGGGGATGCACCATTGCCTGTTCCAAATGTCAGTATAGATTTACTGATTGTGCAAGATGCAATTGGTACATTTGTGGCATGGCCAACACACCTTGTCGTTGTAAGTGACAATATATTTGTAACTAGTTATTATTTTTTGTCATATATGGTGTGTTAACTAAGTAATTATTTTTTTAATATATAGGTACGCCAAAATGAAAAATCTAGGGGCAAAAGTGTTGGCAATGCAAAATCTACTAGCAAGAAAGTGTCTCGGTCCGGCCATTCTACACAAAATTCTCAGCCCGCCCCTGTAACACCCCGATAATTTCTAACTTGTAAAAGTTACCGAAACTGGCATCCATCAGAGTACTTCCCGTTCTAAATACCGAACACATACGAATACCTCGACGCTAAAAACCATCAAGTGCACTTACATAAATTAACATAAAATACATAAAGCGTTCTTACGCCACTCAAACTAGTGTTCAGTACCAAAATAGAAAGTATGCGGAAGCTATTTACAACTTTAACAACATAAGTCGTACAATCGAATATTCTAAGATACAAACGAAACTGAATACATAACAAGATAAACAGCGTCAGCAACTCCTCAAACATCTCCATAACCATGCCTCATCGTCTTCAACTTAGCCCGCAACTCTGAAAAACAACAACATATGAAGGGTGAGACAACTTGTCTCCGTGAGTTCTATCGAGACCCCTTACTAACTCTCTCGGTTCAATTATGCTTGATTCATTATTCTTTATTCATAACTCATAGTCCTAATAGTTGACTATGTGGCTGAGACTAACGTTGTCCTCATAACCCTTAAGCCGGCTACAAGAGGCAACAGATGAACAATGATTTTTAGCGTGTCACCGGTCATTTGGCAAAATAAACTCCCGGTGAACCCATTCCACTAATCACTAGTGGATCCCTCATGGGGCCTAGGTTCATAGGGCTCATGACTTCCCCTCCCCTAGCACACTAAACTGAAATAGGGTCGTCACCCTAACTGAACTGATGTATATATTTTAATATACCTGAACATGAACATAACGATGAGCTTGTACATAACACGATCTCTTTCTTAACATGATCTTATACTTAACATTAGGGTCTCTAGTTCGTCTTATCTTAACTTAACGTGATCTCACTCAGAGTTACTAAATTCGTTATCCTAACATATAGACAATTACAATTTAATCCAATCATGATTATTTCCAGAACCGAGAATTATACAACTTTGATTACATATTCAGTTAGGCCTTTTCATAAGCTTTTCAACGCACCTGAGAACACTCAAATCGGACTACCGGATCAAAAGATATAGCGAAAACAAAATCAGGGAAGTTTGATGAAAATTACACTACGTCGCGACGCGGACAGGGTCTGCCGCGACGCGAAAATTTACAGAACCAAAACCTTCGCAAAATTTAACATGGTCGCGTCGCAAGGATGCATAAGAGGATGCAAGATATATAAGCATATGAGGATGCATGAGAGTGTCACATAAACTAAGTATGAATGAAGATGCATAAATGTGAAAATGTTTTGGGTATTTTTGCAAGTTGATAAGTTGTAAAACTTTAAGTAAGAAGTTAGTGAAAAGTAAAGTAAAAATGCATGAAGTAAATAGTAATTATTTAATGAGATGGTAAAGTAAAAATGCATGAGGTAAATGGGAAGTGGTAAAATCTTTTTTATGTTTTTAGTAAAAAAAATTAATGAAGTAGTAAAAACCAAAGTAGTAAAATATTTTTATGTTTTGGTAAAAAGTTAATGAATGGTAAAGTAAAAAGGTAAAAAGTAAATAAACACTAAAACCAAGTTGAATCACATAGAGCAATCCTCTCACTTTGAGAAAAGTGCACTAGGCAGTATTGAGAATCAACTTGCCTATCATCAACAATGAGCAATAAGCAAACTAAAATGCAAAGATTAACTAAACACGCAAATAAGTTGAATCACCTAGAGCAATCCTCCCACTTTGAGCAAAGTGCACTAGGCACTAGTGGGAATCAACTTGCCTATCATCAACAATGAACAATAAGCAAATTAAAATGCAAAGATTAACTAAACACACAAATAAGTTGAATCACCTAGAGCAATCCTCCCACTTTGAGCAAAGTGCACTAGGCACTAGTGGGAATCAACTTGTCTATCATCAACAATTTACAACAAGCAAATTAAAATGCAAAGATTAACTAAACACACAAATAAGTTGAATCACCTAGAGCAATCCTCCCACTTTGAGCAAAGTGCACTAGACACTAGTGGGAATCAACTTGCCTATCATCAACAATTTACAACAAGCAAATTAAAATGCAAAGATTAACTAAACACACAAATAAGTTGAATCACCTAGAGCAATCCTCCCACTTTGAGCAAAGTGCACTAGACACTAGTGGGAATCAACTTGCCTATCATCAACAATTTACAACAAGCAAATTAAGACACAAAAATGAATGGACACATAAACTAAATTGAGTCATTTCTAGCAATCTTCACCACTTAGATCAAGGTGCACTAGGCACTAGTGGGAATCATATTGCTTAATCATCAAACAACAAAAGTAACATTTAACACTAAAATGAAATACTAATAACAAGATTAAACATCACTAAACAAAGAACAACAACAAAATCAACTTGGAAATATTTTTAGATCTATAAGCATGTGAACCAAAGGAAACATAGATCCACATTTTATTTAATAAAGAAAACACCAAAATTAACACTAAGCAACATAGATCTATTTTTTTGCAAGGATTTATATGATTAAGCAAGGAAGCACAACAAAATCATATCAACCCTAAATTTTTTTATGATATGCGAAATACTAAAGCCTATAAACAACAACTTTATTTATGAAATCTAGTGCAAAATATGTAAAGATGCAAGGGAAATTATTCAAGTAGAAGAATGACTCCTTCAAGGCCAAGGACCCATCTCAAACACCCAAAGCTCCCTAAGTCTTTGTCAAAATGGTTGAAATGGATCCTCAAAGCAAACAACAATCAAGAAGGAGTTTGGAGTAGAGGAGAGATTATGCAAGAAAACTAAATGTGAGGTGCAAAGCTTCAAGGATTACCTCAAAACTACAAGGAGGTGAAGAAGGAGATGATAAGCTCAAAAATTACTAGCCCTTAGCAATTTGATGATGCAACCTTGAAGAGAATGGAAGGAAAGATGGTGATCTAACAAGAAATGGAGGATTTGGTGGTTGATTTTTGAAGAAGATATATGGAAGAGGGGAGGAAGGGCTACGGTTTTTGTGAGGAAGGAGAGGGGGAGGAGGTGCTTTTGGTGTGCTAGGGTTTTGTGTAGGGGAATGAGAGGCAAATGAGAAGCAAAAAGAGAGGATCCTTAGGTGTGGGAATGAGGGAGTATTTATAGGATGAAACTAGGTCTAAGGGTAGTTTAGTCTTTGTGATTTTGATGTGCTCAAGGGTTGAGCTTTGATTTTGAATGGAGGGTTGAGATCACTCATCACAAGGATTGAGGGTGGAGAGAAAACACAAAATGTGAGAGTGAGAGAGTGGGGGGCGAAAGTTAGGGGGAAAAAAGAAAAGAAAAAATGAATTTATTATTTTGGAAGAGATATTTTATGTGAGGTAGGGTTTAGGGCATTTTAGAGAAGAATTGTTACCAAAGAGGGAAATTTGAGTTTTCTTATGAAGGGGTTAGTATAGGTGAGTGAGGTAACTTACCAAAGAGGGTATAATGATTACAAAATGGAAGAGTGTGGAAGAATTTTGTGAGAGGGAGAGAGAGAGAGGGGATTTCGAATATGAGGAGAGGAAGAGAGAAAAAAAAACTTGTTTTTTGGTCTTTTGTCTTATTGAAGACAGTTCCCTTTTTGAGTTTTTGAATTTAAAATTTTTGGGCATGGGAAATAATGGGAATGCAACTATTGAAGATGTGTTACATGTTTTTGGGCACCATAAAATATTCTCTCTAGTCACCATGACAATAAAAATTGTCACTTGAGAATTGAGGAATATTTAATGGTCCCTTTTTTATTTTTCTATGCACCAAAAATGGAAAAATACATTTTTAATTATTTTGACTAGGGTTTTCTTTCTAAAAAATTGTACAAAAATTATCCTTGATAGAATAAAAATGTACTTTTTGTGGATGTGCATTTTTGGCGAGAAAATCATCTTTTTTGCGAAAAATGACCAAAATGCCCTTTTTGACCCTAAAACCCTAATTTGCCTAAAAAGTGCATTCCAATCCTAAAAATGATTTTAAAGACCTTGGAATGACTTCTAGGACCCAAAATGCAATGCATGATGCTCTTCATTCTTCAATTTATTTATTTATTATTTTTGTGGAAAATTAGGGTTTTGACCTAAGCCGGACAAAATTAGGGTATGACAGCAGTTGATCCCATACGACACTTTCCACTATGAGGGTTTCCGCATTTTGAACATTTACCGATTCTTGGGAAGTCAAACACCACTGCTTGCTTTCCTTTGTTGGATTTACTCCTCGGCTCCTCACTTGGGGTTGGCAATTCCAATGCCTTCTTCTTCTCCTTCCGATACGCTTTCTTTTCTTCATACAACCTATTGAGATCTGCTTCAGCAACATATGCCTTCTGCACCAAGGCAGCGTAGCTGGTCATAGCATAAGAGCTGAGACCTTGAGCTACATCAGTACGAAGGCCTGCGCTATACATCTGCATCATCCACTCATCATTCGGTGCATGCTTTGCTAGCTGATAGAATTGAGACAGCCTCTCAAACTTGGCGGTGAATTCTCCTACTGACATCTCTCCTTGCCTTAGATTGACAAACTCGGCCTGCTTGCTTAACTTCATCACCGGAGGGAAAAAATGACCAATAAACATGTCCTTGAAGTTGACCCAGGTAACTGGAGTTCCCTGATTCACCATCAATTCATGGGCATTGGTCCACCAGGTCTGAGCATCTTCCTCGAGCATATGGGCGGCAAAGAGAACCTTATCTTCCTCGCTGCATTGAAGAGTCCTGAAAATCTTCTCCATCGAATCCAACCAGAAATGGGACACCATCACCTCAGGCCCTCCCTTGAAATTTTGGGGATTCATCTTCTGAAAACGGAAATAAGCTCTATTCGGATCTTCCGGAGGAGGTTGTTGAACATTCGGTTGCTGCCGATTCATCATCTCATGATGCATCTGCATCATGTCCTGCATCATCTTCTGCTGATTCTCGATCACATTCTGCATCCATTCGGAATGGGGATCGACGGGGACGCTTCTCCTACCTCTACCAGCCATGATTCTGCGAAATATGCACAAAGTATTTAGTTGATCAGGCCAAATGTCTAATCGCATATTAAGAGGAATCACACTTAGCAGGCGTAAGAGACTCTTGATTTCTAAGCCCGACTAGGTCGAACTGCTCTGATACCAATTGTAACACCCCGATAATTTCTAACTTGTAGAAGTTACCGATATGCACTACTGGCATACATCAGAGTATTTCCTGTTCTAAATACTGAACACATACGAATACCTCTATGCTAAAAACCATCAAGTGCACTTACATAAATTAACATAAAATACATAAAGCGTTCTTACACCACTCAAACTAGTGTTCAGTACCAAAATAGAAAGTATGCGGAAGCGATTTACAACTTTAACAACATAAGTCGTACAATCGAATATTCTAAGATACAAAAGAAACTGAATACATAACAAGATAAACAGCGTCAGCAACTCCTCAAACATCTCTATAACCATGCCTCATCGTCTTCAACTTAGCCTGCAACTCTGAAAAACAACAACATATGAAGGGTGAGACAACTTGTCTCCGTGAGTTCTATCGAGACCCCTTACTAACTCTCTCAGTTCAATTATGCTTGATTCATTATTCTTGATTCATAACTCATAGTCCTAATAGTTGACTATGTGGCTGAGGCTAACGTTGTCCTCATAACCCTTAAGCCGGCTACAAGAGGCAACACATGAACAATGATTTTTAGCGTGTCACCGGTCATTTGGAAAAATAAACTCCCGGTGAACCCACTCCACTAATCACTAGTGGATCCCTCAGGGGGACTAGGTTCATAGGGCTCGTGACTTCCCCTCCCCTAGCACACTAAACTGAAATAGGGTCGTCACCCTAACTGAACTGATGTATATATTTTAATATACCTGAACATGAACATAACGATGAGCTTGTACATAACATTATCTCTTTCTTAACATGATCTTATATTTAACATTAGGGTCTTTAGTTCGTCTTATCTTAACTTAACGTGATCTCACTCAGAGTTACTAAATTCGTTATCCTAACATATAGACAATTACAATTTAATCTAATCATGATTATTTCCGAAACAGAGAATTATACAACTTTGATTACATATTCAGTTAGGCCTTTTCATAAGCTTTTCAACGCACCTGAGAACACTCAAATCGGACTACCGGATCAAAAGTTATAGCGAAAACAAAATCAGGGAAGTTCGCTGAAAATTACACTGGTCCGTCGCGACGCGAAAAGTTACAGAACCAAAACCTTCGCAACATTAAACATGATCGCGTCGCGACAAGCATGGGTCGCGACGCGATGGGTACCTGATAATGAGAAAAATAGACTTTTCGAAAAGCGATTTTGTCCCGTTTTGCTTTCAATCCGGGGCCGAGACTTTCTATGACCTCCGAAACATCAAAACAGGTAAAATATCCAGTAATTCCAGTCCAACAATATCACATATCAATCAACAATCACAATCACAATCTCATAATTCCAAATCAAACAATCTCATAACTCGATAACTCAAACGCGAGGTTTTCACAAACGTTTCGATACCGGTTTTTCGTAAAACGCGTGGCTCAACTCAGAACACATGACACATAATCGTAAATTCCTAGTGAGTATAGAACTCACCTCTTGGAGAAAAAAGCAATTGATACAATCAGAAATTCAGCAAGACGATCGGACTCCAAGAACGCTACGAACGGACTCCGAACTTTCCCGAACACGCTCCAAAAGCTCCCTACCGAAAACCCAGTTTCCCAAATGTATGAATTCTGAATCCAACACTGAAATGTTACTTTGGTTGCTTCAATATGCGATTCAGTGACTGAAGTGGGTTCTAGCACTCTCTAATTGAACATGCAAAAGACAGATTTCAGAATTGGGTCAAGTGAAGCTTTGGTGGTCTTCAGTGGTGATTTTGGCTTGGAGGGGGAATTGATTTCAAAATTAGCATCAGTGGAAAGAGGAAGGAAAGCTGATTCTGATGGTGGGGATGGATCACACATGCAATGAATATTTGAGGAACTCTCCTCTCTTCTTTTCCCTTCTCTCCCTCGCGCCCCCTTCTCTTTTCTCCCCTCTCTAATGCTGTTTCTGTTTCAGAAATTCTGGGCAAAAGGAGGAAGTGTTTTCCCTTGTGTTTCAGTTGAAGGGATACCCATATATATGGGCCATGTGAAAGGACAGTCTTACCCCTCACTAAACATTCTATTCCCTATGACTCCTTTTCACCCTAATCACCTTACTTAACATAATTAAATGTTAATCACACACAATATTCATACTTAATCAATCAAACAATTTAATTTTTATTTTCAACCAAACTCAATAAATCAATAAATATTATTTCATGCCAAATAATTTAAATAGCAAAAATAGGGGATGTTACAGCCCCTCCTCCAAAAGTAACTCAACCCTCCCATCCTCCAAAAGTGACTCAGCCCTCCCCTTCTCCAAATGTGTCTCAGTCTCAGCCCTCCGCCTCTTCCATTAATGATTATAAGATGATTGGTTATGCCGAAATGCACGTGGAATTCAGGATGACTGAGGCAACCCCCCTTCAATTAGAGATGGATGACCAAATTATTGGGAATTTAGGTCAAACACTGACGATCACACGTGAGGATATCGATGATGTATGTAAATTGAAATGGGGGCAACCAGTTTAGAGCATATGTCAGGTACGTATGTAATTTAATATTTGACATCATTGAATTTTTGTTTATTATACCGTTAATTTAATTTGTATATATCTCTAATTATAGGTACTTGTACGAGGACATGTTGGTCCCTTCGGAACAGACACAGAGATTTGTGTTCTTGTGTCCGGATAATACACACATGCGTGAAGTGTCCCCAAAGCTGCGTAATTATGAGACGCTTGTGGAACAAAACAAGACAGAGGTTAAAAATTATATCACTCAACGCTTCTGGGAAGCTCAAAGTACAAGCTTTGATACCATGTTTTTGGCACCGTGTCTCTTACGGTGAAAGATTTAATCCATTGTTATATAACATGCATTTTTTAAATACTAGTCAATTACTTATTCAAAATTTTATTTTGTAGGGAACATTGGATTCTGTTAGCAATAAATCTTAAGAATGATACGGTGTACTTCATTGATTCATTGCATGGTCATTTCAACAACTACCCCGAGTTGATCGAGACATTTAATAGGTGTGTGTATTTCGATCCCTCTGCATATTTCTTAGTTTTACTTATATACGTATGTATTTCAAATAATATAGTTATATGACAATGTGTTCAGTTGTTTGAAAAGATATTGGGGATTGGAACAATCAATGACCAAATGGATACCAATAGATGTAAGTTTGTAAGCAATGTTATTATATATTTAATTACATTATTTTGTGAAAAAAATGTATTAAATTAAATTTAACAATTAACTAATCTTATGTTTTGTAGTGTCCAAAACAACCCAATAGCAATGGTTGTGGGTATTATGTAATGAAATTTTTGAAAAAAATTATTACTCACAACCAAATGACTATTCCCCGACAGGTATCTACTTAGAATTCTTTTTGATTTTCATATAATAGTTAATTCTATTTAACCATTTCAATTCTAATTTTATTTATTTATATAATTTCAGTATTTTCCTGATTGTCGGGTGAGGACATACTCTGATGTGCAGCTACTTGAGTTTAGGGGAGAGTGGTGCCGTCATGTCTCCCGTTTTTTTTTTATTTTGGATAGAATGTAATACTGTAAGTTGTTAGAGTTTGATTTGGATACATATAGCTTAGCTAGTTTTTGTTCATATTGTAAGTTTAGCTAGTTTTGGATACATATGAATTGGATACATTTTGGTTCATGTTTTGGTACATTTTGGTACATATTGGTACAAATTGGTGCATTTGTATTAGCTTGTTGTTGTTAACTATATAATGGATTGGATTGTTAGAGTTTGATTTGGATACATATGAATTGTTTGATTTGGATAGTTGCTAACTGTTTTGGATACATAATAATGTAACTTAATTGTTAGCTAGTTTGTTTTTGTTCTTGTTTGGTACATATTGGTGCATTTGTATTAGCTTGTTGGATACATTTTGGTTCATGTTTTGGTTCATTTTGGTACATATTGGTACATGTTGGTGCATTTGTGTTAGATTGTTGTTGTTAACTATATAATGGATTGGATTGTATTGGCTGTATATATATGACCAGGAAATATCAAATGTAAAAAATAAAATAAAAAATAAACAATGGGCAGCGCTTGCGAGGGAAAGCGTTGCTCATTGACCTAGCGCTTCTAACAATGGGCAGCGCGTGCAGGGAAAAGCGCTACCCATTGTTAGAAGCGCTAGGACAATGAGCAGCGCTTTCCCCTGCAAGCGCTGCCCATTGTGTAGCGAAATATGACAATGAGCAGCGCTTTTCAGTGCAAGCGCTGCCCATTGTTTAGCGAAATTTTGGAATGATCAGCGCTTATGACTTGGAAGCGCTGCCCATGGCTATCAATGAGCAGCGCTTCTTAAACGCTGCCCATTGTTGGAGTGGAATCAGCAGCGCCAAGTTAAGCAGCGCTCAGAAGCGCTGCCCATGGCTAAAAAAAAGCGCTGCCCATCCTTAAATCTGTTGTAGTGCTTTTTTGTACATTTTTAACAAGTAGCATATGTTATATCAACATTATTGATGTTCTATAGTGCTTATTAATAAGCATTCTGAAAAATTTACTAGAAAGCCTATAAATGTGTAAAAAAATTGCATGTAAGCAGCTATATCTAACATGATTAATCTTCATGATGAAGAACACTAAAGTCTGGTTCAGGTGGCTTTTTAATTTTGGCCATGTCCCTAGAACTCGAAACAAGAAGCCTATGACCACGGAGGGCATTAGCAGCAAATCGAGAAGCATAAAAAAGTAGAACCAAGTCCAAACACCGGTGCACGCGGAGCAATCAAAGCTCTCGCAGAATCACCACCATCATCATCATCATCATCCGATTCACTCGACTCTTCTTCTTCTTCTTCCGCTTCCTCCTTTCTTCGTTTTCTCTTCAAATGTTTCCTCCAAGCAGCTTGAATATAAGTAGCAGCCCAAGTTCTCCATTGTTGGGAATAAAATCGAAAAGTATATTGAACTTGTCTACTATGAATATGTCTAAATTGTGACGCAACAAATTTCAACTCTTCAGCTTCTAAAGCAAATGCTTCAACTTCATTCATAGCTTTCACTGTTCTAGTTGATGATGGATAATTAGCTGCTGATTTTGGATCTAATGCCCATGTTAATAACTCTTCTCCACAAAAATCACCTTCTTTTAAACCTCCTTTGTTGAAAAATCCACTTCTTCCACCATCTGTTGTAACACTTTCTAAATGACCACGTATTATGAATAACATCTCAGCAACTGGGTCACCTTCTCTTACTAGGTATGTTCCTTCTGTATATAAACTTGGTTTCAATCTCTCACATATTGCATCAAGTAATCGTTCATCCATGTTAGCAAATAGAGGAACCTGAGCAGAGAAACCATATTTTAAAGATTAATGGTTAGAGAACAAATTAATGAAGTTTTAGGATGTCTTGGGAAAAAGCATCCAATGGTAGATATGTTAATTGATAGCAGATAAACTAATGAATATGGGATAACTTATAATGAATAAGCTAGTTTAATAAATTTAAGTTGTTTGTTAAAATACAATTGAACAAACCACATATGTAAAATGACATAAAAAGATATTTTAGTAAATGGGCGAGAGCGTGGAAGGGTTAATTATCTTTCTTTGATTACTGTGTTATTGGTGTGCATTATCTACCGACATTGCCACTGACTACGCCGGGGAAACGTGAATACACGATTTTGCCGGTCCGTGAGGTTCTCCCCTCCTAACAGAGTTTTTTCCACACCCAAGATTTAAGCCCGAGCCCAGTTACCGCTCGGACCAACCTTTGTCGGTAAATAAACTAGAAATCTTAGTAAATATTAAGAGTAAACTAGAAATTTAATTAAAAATGTTGTAGGTTAGTGATTACTATTTAATTAAAAAAAATTGTCAAAAAGCATATTAGTTGGTTAGTAAGACCCATTAGATAGTAAGACCATTAGATAGTAAGGTCAATTAGTTAATTAGTATATAAGGTAGATAGTAGACTCATTTGTAATCATCTCTTCTCTTTTGTAATATTTCACAACTTTCAATGTTATGGACCTTTAAAGTTTTTCTCCCAAATTTTCATGGATGCCATGTTTTCTAACACTTTTATTATGAGTTTATCTGTCATAAACGAACTGGATATACAGTCAAATTAATTGTTAATACTTAATAGTATAAAGAAAAAAGTCAAAATGTTTTCATTTAAGATATAAGCCGAAAACACTTTATAAACATGTCATAAACTGATTTCTTAAACTCTTCTAAATAGTCAAACAAAAGCATATAAGTTTTAATAATCCAATCTAAACAAGTCATAGTATGTGTAACAATGTGAAGCATCTTAAAAACCACAAGCCAATTTGTTTGTTACTCACCCTTCTAACCAAATTCAAACAAAGATGACGTTTGATATCTCTTCTGAGATCTTTTGGAAGACTTTGAACTAAGCTTTCTTCATCTACTCCTCTAGTGTTCAACCACTTGTATTGATCATAGCGCCTAACTTTTTCCCTTAATTCTGGAGGAAGCAATCTATGGTAGCAATCTATGGTGCATCCATTGCTCAGAGTCACGTCTTTTGATCCTCATTTCATCAAGACGAATTGACATTGATTGAAGATATGTCTGTCCAATTTCATTATCACACAAATATTACAACTATATATTATCAACATTTGTTCAACTACTATACTTTTGTTTGTAATCATATCATATAATATTAATTATTGTAAAGAATAAGGATAGTCTCTTAAGGGTCAGTTTGACTAGACAGTAAAGTACCAGACAGAACAGTACTGGGCAAAGGACATTGTTTGGTGGACAATGGACAACACAAACAAAAAGTTGTTCAGTATTGTTTTGTCCGATAAGTGCATGTAAAAGCTTATGGAATGAGTTGATTACCTGCATGTTTCCAATGAGAAGAGCAAAAAGGACAAGGCCCATAATAGCTATGACTATGGAGAACATAACCTCTCCAGGATAGGTACTTGTTAGAAGCCCCTGGCCAAGTGTACTGTGAAATGCACAATAGATGATGAATAGAATTTTGCACCCACTCTACATGCATATCTATCATCTCAAGTGTTAATAACAGTAAATAAAGTTAAAAGATGATATACCTCAAGTTCTGAAGGCCCCACCATAAACAGTAACAAAATTTAGGAAAGACTTCAATGGAAGCAACAATATGAGAGGAAATAGCTTGAGAATAGATTCCATAATTAAACTCAGAGTTATCATCCTCAAGAGAGCATTTACTTTGAAGAATAGACTTGCTCACTCTTTTCCAATCTGCATACCCTCTCAAATGCTTATTTTCACTATTACAGTACAAGAAGTGTGTATTGCATCCCTCATATTCTTTACACGCATTCTTCCAGGATGTGTCATTACGTTCTACTGCTAGTAAGTACCATGCAGAACCTGTTATCTATAAAACAACGAGTGTGTGATAATGGAGCAGAATCAGCAGATTAAGGAGAAGAAGAAGAAGAAGAAGAGAAGAATGGTTTTACTACATGCATGAACGAACTTACATGGCTAGCAAGCATATACCAAATCAAATAGTACATAGCACCAAGGAATGCATTTTCAGAAAAAACACCAGCTGTCTTTTTAACTTGTGAAGCCAAAGGTATAAAGCGTAGAAATCTTGGAAAATACTGCAAAATCACATATCTTAGCAGTTTTCTTTTTGTATCCAATACCTCCAAACGTCCTCCTTCTCTATTAAGATATTTAATCACTATAACCTGCACCAAACAAATTAAAACATAAATAACTACACAACAATATTGGTAATTAAGGAGAATAACACCTACAACATTTGTGATATTGTAGGCTCTATAGTACTCACACCTCAGGTTGAGGATGTGTCTCGTGTCCGAACACTTCAATTACTTACACGATTCAAATTAAAATTGTAGTAGTTCAATATAGATGAAGAATCCTTTGTATAGAAAAAAAAAACAAACAAAGGCAAAAGTAGTAGTTAAAAAGTGAGCATGGATAGTATCTCAAACCTGTGGAAAAGGAAGTATAGAAAGGAAGTCAATAATGAAGGAACGTTTTAAATACTTTTTGGCAATCTCCTTAGGATCTATGACAAGTTCGCCTCTTCCAAATACTCGCGATGAAGGCGCGATAAAAGCGGTTCGGAATTGGAAAATTATACGAATGAAATAAATGGCATAACAGGTTGATGACCAATCAAAGGAAAGCGAGCATGCAATTGGGTGAGCCTTATTGCAAAGTTTGTGAAACTGAAGTGGAGACAAGTCTGCATGTTCTCAGGGATTGCCCACAAGCCATGGTAATATGGATGAATTTACTTGATGAGTATTCTAGAATTGATTTCTTTGACCTGGAGTTGGATGATTGGATTGAGTTGAATTTGAATAATCACCTAGGCTATAATAAGGAGTTGGATTGGAGGTCAGTTTGGAGTATAGCTTGCCATTTGTTGTGGCAGTGGAGGAACAAGGAAGCATTTGTGGATGATTATGTTCGTCCGTTTGAGCCTTGGAATGTTGTTGTGCAATATAGTAGAGATTATTTAAAGGCTTCACGAGTGAACATTCCTCTTGGAAATGCTAAACATGTGAAGTATATAAATTGGATTCCTCCCAACAAAGGTTGGTTACGGTTGAATACAGATGGAGCTTGTAGCCATGTTTCGAATACGGCTGGTTGCGGAGGGGTAATTCGAGGGGAGGATGGAAGTTGGGTTGCGGGTTTCTCTAAGAATTTGGGGTCGTGCACGGCTTTTGTGGCGGAGGTATGGGGTCTCTGGGAAGGTCTTCAACTTGCTCATCGGATGGGTGTGATGAAATTGGAGGTGAATCTTGATTCGCAGAGTGTGGTTCAATGCTTGAATGGGAATGCTTCCGCTAGTCATCTTGCTTGGAGGCTTCTTACTAAGATCAAGAATTTGCTAAATGGTAATTGGGAAGTCAGAATCACTCACATATTTAGAGAAGCGAATAAGTGTGCTGATGCCTTGGCATCAATAGGGTGTCATCAGGAAGTAGAATTTGTGGTTTATGACAGTGTTCCTAATGAGGTTCAGAATCTGGTTGCTGCTGATGCTATTGGAGTTTCTACTCCTAGATTAGTTCCTGTTTAGTTTTCTCTCTTTGGGCTCCGGCCCTCGATGTATCCAAAAAAAAAAAAAAATAAATGGCATCACATATTGATCTCAATACAATAGCGGATCTCGCTAACCTATCATCTATATAGCCAAGCAAAATGATTTGTGGTTGAAGTATGGAAGGTAAAAGAATAAGGGATCACAAGCTATAGAAATAATGCATAGAATCTCGAAAAACTTATTCCAATAAAGAAGATTCTTATCTTGAGGATCAAATACTCTTCTCTCTGACCCTTTAAGATCTTCTGGAAATACAGCCCAAGTGACTCCGCTTCTGAGTGATCTTCCAATTGTTCTTAGTCCATCTGATCCCCTCTTCAATCCTATCCTAAACGATTTCGATGCATTTTTTCTCTTACGACCAGGAATAGGTAAAGGTATAGAATCTAAGTTAAATCTTAATCTCTTCATCCCACTAGAGCTAGATGCCGTTGATGAATTGGAATCCAACCTAAATAATGATCCACTGTATAATATTAGACTTAGTAACAAATCATATGCAACATGTTTCACAAATGGAACATGAAAATAACTATGCTTTAATAGTTTGTATATATATATATACATACCTCATAAATTTCTCCTTTTGGCCTCCAATATATTGTGACTTAAACATTTTGACATAGAGACCACTAGATTTATTAGATCTCTCAAGCAGTTTTCTGTCATGTGAGCAAATTTAGTAGTTAGTTTCATACAATGTATAAGTTATTATAGAATTAATAGAAAATTCAAACAATTTCAATGAAGGAAGAAAAAATTGGTAAAGTATAATCCTTACAAAATAGGGGAAATACCTTAAAAAAAATTTGATACAGTTTTATGGTTGATTACTAAGATCATACATGTCCCTTTTTAGATTTTGACAGTTTCGTTTACTTTTGATATTTTGATGCATATATACAATGAAAATAACAATATGATTTGAACATAATTCTTATAACAATTTGTTAATAATGTTTTTCAACAATCCCATTTCCAAGTTTAAATTGCAGAAACATTTTCATCTTTAAGGTTGTTCACACTACAACAAAACTGTAGAAAAATGGCGCACTCTTTAGGGGCGCTTTTAGCTGCAAGCGCCCCTGATTCTCAAACGCGCCAAGACCAACAGGGCGCTTTTAGCTGCAAGCGCCCCTGATTCTCAAACGCGCCAAGACCAACAGGGGCGCTTTTAACTTCGAGCGCCTCTGTTGCCTAATAATTAGAGGCGCTTGTTGGGCGCTCCTGTAGAAGGTTTAGCAACAGCACAGATTTAGGGGCGCCCGAAAGCGCCCCTAATGAATTAAAAAAAGCCAGTGTAGTTAGTATCATTAGTATCGTGCGATTCGAATCGCGATACGAGTCGGAAATCCATGGCAAACGATGCAAATCGTAAGCCGACTCGTTTTTGTGTTTGAATCGTGGTCTGAATCGTATGAATCGCGTCGGAATCGTTGGAATCGCGATTCCAAGGTCTATCGCACGATTGTTCAACAAATTTCAACCGGGTAGGAATCGTGACCCGTTTTCAGCGCCGCTCTGGTTTTTTAGGTTTTCTAACGAAGAAGACGAGATTGGGAGAGACGAAACGAAACGCAGCATTTAGGGAACTGATGGTTAAATGAAACGCAGCGTTTTGGGGTGAGGGTTAAATGAAACGCTGCGTTTTGACTTGTTGAAATGCGTTTTGACCGAGAAAAAAAAGCATTTTTTTGTGCTGAAAAGGAAACGCTGCGTTTTGGCTCCAGCTTCCACTACACGTTTTCATTCATTTCCACTCAGAATCAGAAACATGTCACAAGTCACAACCGAATCAGAAGCATCGTCTTCCCTCGTTTGTTTCCTTCCAACTCGTCTTCTTCTTTCGTTCAACAGGTAAGATTTTATTCCTCTGTTGCTTCTGTTTCCTTCTAACTCGGTTTTTTTCTTCTGTGTTGTTCCTTTACTCTGTTTTGTTCATTTACTCTGTTTTTTTTCTTCAAAGCTATCATTCTTACTCTGTTTTGTTCATTTACTCTGTTTTTTTTTTCTTCAAAGCTATCATTCTTACTTGGATTTAGTCAAAAATCTTATATATTTTTTTGTTCGTGTATCTTACGATACAATACACGATACGATACGCGATTCAGAAAATGGGCCTAACGATACATGACATGTATCCCGATTTGATAACACTGAAAAAGCGCCCCTGATGCCTTTTACTATTGTAGTGTCATCTTTAACAACACCTTTTCTTGAACACAAAATGATCGTACCTGATCAATACGATGTGGTGGTTGCTGTTTGATGATGTTGCTCGGTCGTTGGAATGAAGGACCGAGTTGTAGGCCGAACGCGGGTGGTACCTGCAAAGGCACTCCAACGCTCAAGTCAGAGGTGCTTCAACGGGCAGGGTCACAAGGTGAGTAAAACATACCTGATTATGGAGCTCTGCCATGTATTTATAGTGATAGGGGCGCCCTGGCCGTTGGCGCGTCTTGCGGAGCACGCCTTGCGTGGGCAGAATTGGGCCGGCCTTGGTCGAATGGGCCGCTGGCCCATGTTGCCCCTGATTGCTGCGCGCCGCACCCCCTTGCTGCAGGTTGCGCTGGACTGTCTCGTTGGGCCTATTGGGCCACTCCAGAACAGTTGCCCCCCAAGCCTAGGTCGCTTAAGAGCGGGCTGAGGCTTGAATCGTTGCCCCCCTGCATTCGAGTTGTGGAAGGGTGACTGACGGTCGCTGCCGCCTATTGATCGTTGAGTTTGGCGTCGGTCGCTGCCGACCTCCGTTGTTTGAGATAACGTGACGTTTGGCCGATGGGAAGGTGGTCGCTGCCACCCGTGTGGTCGCACGGGACCAGCCGGTGTTCTGGGGTCGATGCCCCTCGTTAGGTCGCGCGGGACCGGTGTGGCAGAGATCGCTCTGGATTCTGCTTTAGCGGGTATGAAATCGGTCATGCAAGAGAAGGATAGGCTCGCTGGCAGGAAAAGTTTCTTGTCCAGGTCGGCTCGCTTAAGACCGACCTGGGGCTTGAATTGTTTTAACCGGTCGGGTCTCGGCCCTGGCCCTTGGGCAGTTTACCAAGTATCGACTCAGATCGAACTCTCCCTTGGGGGTGCGACTATTCTTAGGTCGCTTCGATTGTGCTTAAGTTCGCTTAAGCGTTTTGACTGGTCGCCTGGGGCTCTCGACCTGCAGGGAGCAGCCTAGCACGGCCTATTTTGAGGAATGTGGTCGCTGCCCCTCATGTTGGGATGTGGTCGTTGCCACTCATGTTCTTTGTGGGCCACTCGATGGCTCTTCGTTGTGGCCGGTCGTTTATTGGCCATATTCGTTGGGGCCGTTTAGCTCCTCGCATTATTGATCACACTCGGGCCATTCGATGGCTCTCGATTGGTCCGTTCGACGGCACTCGATTAGGCCGTTCGACGGCACTCTTTTGGGCCACTCGGGGACTCTCGTTTGGGCCATTCGATGGCACTCGATTAGGCCGTTCGACGGCACTCTTTTGGGCCACTCGGCGACTCTCGTTTGGGCCATTCGATGGCACTCGATTAGGCCGTTCGACGGCACTCTTTTGGGCCGCTCGGCGACTCTCGTTTGGGCCATTCGATGGCACTCGATTAGGCCGTTCGACGGCACTCTTTTGGGCCGCTCGGCGGCTCTCGTTTGGGCCATTCGATGGCACTCGGTTAGGCCGTTCGACGGCACTCTTTTGGGCCGCTCGGTGGCTCTCGTTTGGGCCATTCTATGGCACTCGGTTAGGCCGTTCGACGGCACTCTTTGTTGACTCTTACTCCCTCAGCTCTCCCCTTTGAGTCAGGTCTTCGATATCATCTTTGAGGGCCATACAATCGTTCGTATCGTGCCCCTTACTACAATGGTATTGGCAGTACTTCTTGGTCGGTCGATGCCTTTCTTTGAGGACGAGGGGGTAGGGTCGCTTCATGTTCAGGAATTCTCTGTTCTGTCGCTCAGAATAGATTTGCGCAACGGGAGTATTCAACTTCGTGCGCTGTTCATATTTCTTAGGTCGGTATTCACGGTGGCTTTCTTGCTCGCTACCTGGCCTGTTGTGCTCCTCTTTGGGTCACACTCGGGCGCCCTTCCTAGAGGCCAATTTTTCTTCGTAAGCCATATGATCGTTGGCCCTTCGAAGAAACATGCCGAGGTCGCTATAGTGGTTCAACGTGAACTCTACTGCAAACCTGTGGTCCTCTCTTATACCACGTTTTAGATATTTCAACTTGTCTCTATCTGACAGGTCGCGGACCGCGTCGGCTTCAGTGTTGAATCGGTCGATGTACTCCCTCAGGGATTCATTCTCTCCTTGGACGATCGTGTCCAAGTGCTCTTCATATCTGTACTGGCAGCGGTTGGCTGTATAATTGGCTAGGAACATTGTCACGAGACCTTCCCAAGAAGAGATGGTGTTGGGACGTAGGGTTTCCCACCATTCTAACGCCCGACCTTCGAGCGACTGAGGAAAAAGTCTGCACTTCATTGTCCGACCTAGCTCTCTATAGCTGCAGTAGTTGTTGAAGTACATGAGATGTTTATCGGGATTCCCGCGGCCGTTAAACTTGTTCAGGTTCGGGGGCTTCCTGAGATCCCTTGGAATGCGATAGCGTCTGATTTCTCTGGTGAAGGGCCCTTGTCCGGTCGGAATGTAATTATGCCCGTAGGGCTGCATGGCGGCATAAGTTTGGTCGATGGGAAGACCGTAAAGGCCGACCGGCTGGCCAAGGAATCCGTCGGCAATTGGAGGGGGTCCATGGGGGCCATGGTATTGTGGAGCATGCGACGACGACCGTCCTCTAGGCCGTTCTGAATAGTTTCTTCTTGATTGGCTCTTGGCACGGGAGACATCTCTTATCTCCCCGTTGCGGTAGTCATTAAACTCCTCATACGAGTCCCACGACCTGCTTCTTGATCGGCGGGATCCTGAGGACTCGTCGGACGAGTATCTTGTTGGCGACCTGCTCGACTCTAGTCGGTAGCTCGAGTCAGCATAGTCGTAATCATAATCATAGTCGTTGGAAGGGGACCGACGACGTCATCCGCCCCTATCTGGGGGCGACCTGTTCACCCTGTTCCTACGCGGAGGAGTTCGGCGTGACACGCTTCTTCTACGTGAAATGCCTCCTCTAGGCATCGTCCTGTATCTAGGAGGCGGCCTAGGTTCTTGTATTTGATCGTTCCTGCGAGCCGCACGCGGGCGGGTCGAGGCTTCAGCCCGCTCATACTGGGAGATGAGCGCTTCTCGGTCGGCTATGAGCTGATTCTTGTTCTGCAGTATTTGGAGGAATGCCTGGGTCACATGCTCTGGGAGAGGCTCTGTGACCCCGGCATCGGCCAGCTCGGCCGGGATTTCTTGTTGCTGGACCGGCCGTCGAATTCGTCCCAACACCGGTCCTCGACCGCCCTGCACAGTAGGAGATTGGTGAGGGTCACCTTGTGATTCGTGAATGGTCACGGGCACGCCCTCCGGGGTATGCTCGGGTTGGGCGTTCGACCCAGGTTGATTGAGCCTGGATGAAGTACGTTTCTGACGCGGCGGCATGGTTTGATGTGGAATAGCGCTCGGGCCTCCCACTGTGGTCGCCAATTGATCGTACCTGATCAATACGATGTGGTGGTTGCTGTTTGATGATGTTGCTCGGTCGTTGGGATGAAGGACCGAGTTGTAGGCCGCACGCGGGTGGTCCCTGCAAAGGCACTCCAACGCTCAAGTCAGAGGTGCTTCAACGGGCAGGGTCACAAGGTGAGTAAAACATACCTGATTATGGAGCTCTGCCATGTATTTATAGTGATAGGGGCGCCCTGGCCGTTGGCTATTCTTGCGGAGCACGCCTTGCGTGGGCAGAATTGGGCCGGCCTTGGTCGAATGGGCCGCTGGCCCATGTTGCCCCTGGTTGCTGCGCGCCGCACCCCCTTGCTGCAGGTTGCGCTGGACTGTCTCGTTGGGCCTATTGGGCCACTCCGGAACACAAAATCTATGTAAAAATTTACTGTCATGATGTTGAAGGCATTGATTGTACAAAAATATGGTATATTGGGATCAGAAGAGGAAACAAAATCTGAAAAAGAGATTGGAATAGAAAGAAAACATGTCTCCTTGTTGTTTGAATAAATTTAGGAACAATAAGCCGTTATGGTTGTTACATGTGTCCCCGCCATATGAGCACTTTGTTTTTGCTTTTGTTTTCAAACATGACTCAACTTGTTTTTTTAATCTTAGAAAATAAAATAGCTGCCAAACATTCTTTTTTTGTGTAGAAATACAGTGTCCAATTTTTGTCATATCTGTAGTTTTTTTATTTTAACCTAAGTACATAATGCAATGATGATCTTTACCTCTAAATATAAATGCCTTTACCTTTTTGGTAAATCAAAGTATCTTTTATGTGCAATTGTAGAGACTAATCCTTCGAAGTAACACGGACCTATTTAAGGGGTTGACCTCTCCCAACAAATATTTTTCCATATGCACCGGCCATAAACCAGCCTTTATTTATTCACAAGGAAATTTTAAATGATCAATTATTATCCTTAAGTGTTTGTAGGTTTAAATATTTCCATTGCATTAAAATGATGTCAACTATGTTTGAATAAACTTTTTGAGTTAAATAGAAATATTTCTAACTATTAATATATTCTCATTATTAACTCTCTTTAAATACCATGAAGCTAATTGATAGTGCATACGTGGTGTTGTTGTATCATAAGCATGGCAATAATGTTGCCCTTGTTCGGAATTTGTTTGCTCGTTTCGTGGACAAATAAGAAAGAAGGGGTCAATATAAATTAGGCACGGGAGACCATATTATCCCAAAATTAGAAATGTAAGGGACTAAAATATGGCTCGGTTAAAGTTTGACTCACTTACATGGCCACATAAGCGACCCTAACAATAATATCAGCAAATTAACATGATATGTCAGCACTCAAATGACTGAATCTCAACACAAACTAACAGAGGGACTAACATGTCCCCTATTTGTAAATATTAGAAATAGAAATTAATTTTGATATTAATTATTCTCGCACCAAAAAATTTGTCAAAGACGAAATTTAGTATTGACTCTTGATTTTATTATGAAGACAAACATGTATATTTTTGGCTAAATATATATTTTGGCCCTTTATCTTTGGGGTTGTGGTCACTTTGGCCCTTTATTTTTTTTTTCTCATTTTAGACCCTCATGTTTTTTTTTTGTGTCATTTTGGCCCCTGCCGTTATCATTTTGGTCCCTTATGTTTTTAATTGATTTCATTTTAGTCCCTTATGTTTTTAATTGATTTCATTTTGGGCCCTTATGTTTTTAATTGATTTCATTTTCGTCCTTAAAAATTTGCCTAAAAAAACATAAACATAACGGCAGGGTTGTTGTTTCTGAAAGCCCAGTTTTCTTGTCGAAACTCCTTCTCTTCTTATTTTGCTTTTGGAATGACTTTCCAACTAAGGAGGGTTGTTGTTTCAATGCAAAGCTTTTCGCTACGTGCCCCAAGTGAAGTTTCTTGATCATAAATATTCTTTTCAGTTCACCGCGATGTGCTGCGTATGCACGGACCCAAGAGCAAAATGCCCTTCTTGCAAGTTCATCCATTTTTGGCTGAAATGGGCAAGGCAACAATTGGTTTGTGAATACACAGAAGAAACAAAAGAACACTTGAGTTACTCCGTTATATATATTTAGTCCCTCTCTTTTGCAAAAAGGGACTAAGTTGAAACACTTTTACAAAAGGCAGAGACTAAGTTGATATATTGTAAATGTTCGAAGATAAAATGACCTTTTGTGAATTTTCTGGGACTAAATTGGCTAATGACTCAATTTAAACACAACTTTTCAATGACAACTCAATTAGATAAGGCACAGACAATCAGCATAAATTTGGAATTCAATAAGATCAGTATTGAAGATTACCTTGGAGGAGATGAAGGACTCAAGTGCCTTCTGGAGCACAGGACCCAAGGATGTAAGTCTATGAAAACAGATTTCTATGATTCCGCCAGCAATCGTACATGATCCAACTTCGAGCCTACAAATCGCGAGTCTACCTAGGCACGAGCTCGCCAAACACCAACAAGATTGTGAACTCGTACAATCTTACGAGTTAAAATACGAGTTTGTCTACCACGACTAGTCCTAACAATTTTATTTAGATTACAATCGTTGAAGTCCCTCGTTTACTAGACATATGTCCCAATGCCCAAGTAATCTTTATAAGGTTTGGGCTGTCCTCTTACTTGCTGGTTTTGTGGTTTTGTGGTTCTAAGCCCAAATTTAAGATGGCATCAAAATCTATCCTTAGAGTTGATATTGGGGCCAAGTTCTCTATTATTCCACTTGTTTGTCTAGACTCCAAATGTCCAATCCTAGGTGTGAGGGGGCATGTTGAGATCGCTATTATTCCAAATGTCCAGACCTGAGCGTGAGGGGATATGTTGAAGATCACATCAACTAGAGATATGGCCTAGGTAATCTTTATAATGCTTGGACTGTCATTACCTTACAAGCTGGTTTTATAGGGATTGTTAGGCCAAAAGCCCAAATTTAAGAACAATAAAATAAGAGAAAGCAGATAATTAATGGAACATGTGCACCACCCCAGCCCCAGAAAAATAAATAAGAGAGAAAGCTAAAAGAAAAAGTAAATACCTATGTACATATTCAGTAGCTTCCCCAGGAGAATCATATTGTATGATGCATCTGACCTTCAGAAAATCTAGGCCTTTAGCAGAAACATCAGTGGACAAAAGCAGTGTAGACTTCTCAATTTTAAAGGTCTGAAAACTGGTTGTCCTGTCCTCCTGTTCCATATTACCGTGTAACCCGAGAGTTTTGCATCCAATAAAGATATCTCTGGTTCCTCCTCCCTGATTGTTGATATGTTGAGAAATGGAATTCACTTAACACGGAATAGTGAAAGTCCACGGCATCACATGTAGGGATGGCAATGGGTACCCTATGGTCAGGGTACTGTAGTGCCCGTACCCGAGCCCGCACATGTATGGGCAGGTATAGTGCCCGTCCCCGTACCCTCGGGCACCAGGTGCCCATGGGCACTGCCGTTACCCGCACTTTAACAACAAAAAATAATAAATAACATAAAAAACATTATAATTCAATTCAAAAAGCCATTATTTTTTTGTATCTACTAATTAAATATTACAAATAATAGCATTTAGTGGATTAAAAACATCCAAAATATTAGTAGATTTAATTTATTATTTTAAAGGGGCCAAACCTTCAGTATCACTTGCCACCTCACCCCAAACTGAGCCACTTCTATATATTCATTCATTGGTGGTTTTCAATCAAGTTTTCATGTTGTCCTCTCTTAATACCTTGCATGTCTTTTCTACTTAACTTTTCTTCCACTTGCTTCCATCTTTCTTCTCATGTCTTTGCATGCCCTCCACGTATTCTGCCTTTCTATTTTATTTCCATGTGATGTGCTTTCTACCTACAACTTTCTTCTCACCAACACCAACACATAATAATACTATAATAGGGATAATAAAATAGGTTGTGAGAGAGAGGATTGTTGGCCATGAAATGGGTGGGTTGGGGCTGGTGGCTGAGATGGGTAGAGAGATGTAGCGACCGAAAAATCCAGAGGAGGATTCCTCGAAGGTTCAAAAATGAAGCCGCCACCAAAGTTTAGTTTAAGGGCAAACATTGGAAAATGCCTTTTGGAATGGATAAGGGTCTTTGAGACCAGATAAGGGTTCGGGAGTCGGTTATGCGTGGGGAATGTATTAGCACCCCACGACATCCTTCCTAAGGAAGGTTACCTGCTAAGTAGTTGTAGGAAAGAATATTAATTTCGAAAAAGTTTATTTTTACCCTTTTATTGTGAATTAAAAAGAAAGAAGAAAGTTGATGTTTCATTTAAGAAAATGATCATTTAGGAAAAGACTAAAAAAAGTTTTTTATTAGTGCAATTGACAAAGGTCGGCCGCCCTCCGCTCCTACGTATCTCCTGGTAGAGAATCAAATCACACGTAGTTCTTGATTAGAAAATGTTTGTTGGTTGGTGTTTTTTAATATATGGGTTTTAGGACTGTGTGATCTGTGTTGAAGGATCACTGGGGGTCTGAAGGAGCGCTGGGGCTTTGAAGGACCACAATTCACTTATCCTAAAACGATGACTAACCCGGCCGTACGACCGACTTAATCCCCTACTTTGAAAATAAGTTTTTTTGATTTTTGAAATGAAAGAGATGTGTTTGTATATTTTTTAATTTTAGAAATTTTTTATTTTAAATAGGGATTTTAGGACATGATCCGTAACGGTTCATTAATGACCTAAAAAGCAGACTAACCCGGCTGTACAGTCGACTTAGTCCCTTACTTATATTTTATGGTTTTTTGTAAAAAAAAAGAATTAAGAAAGAAAGGTAATGGAAATTGTTTATTTTTGCGCTTGACAGGGGCGAGACCCTGCTCCTACGTATCTCCTGGTAGAGAATCAAAGGCTACGTAGTTCTAGAGTAGAAAAAGTTTGTGTGTTTGATGTTTTTTTAATTATTTTTTGAAATTGAGAGAGGTATTCGTAACGACCAAACAAGTAAAACTCAGAGTGATCATTACTCATAACTCGTTTGAAAACTAGGGCGGTTATTAACGGTCAAACAAGCTAAGCTCAGAGTGACCACTAGTAACAAACCAATTTGACGTTTGGGAAAACGTTCCCTTGTTATTTGGAAAAAAATAGGTTTGTGAACAAAAATGTTTATTTATGGAAAAGAAAATTAATTAAAAAAAGGGAGAAACCAGGGGTGCAGTAGTAAAATGGGATGTGTAGCGACCGAAAAATCCGAGTGAGGATTCCTCGAAGGTTCAAAAATGAAGCCGCCACCAAAGTTTAGTTTAAGGGCAAACATTGGAAAATCCCTTTTGGAATGGATAAGGGTCCTTGAGACCAGATTAGCGTTCGGGAGTCGGTTATGCGTGGGGAAGGTATTAGCACCCCACGACATCCTTCGTAAGGAAGGTTACCTGCTAATTAGTTGTAGAAGCTGAAGTTAATTTTGAAAACATTTATTTTTACCCTTTTATTGTGAATTTAAAAGAAAGAAGAAAATTGATATTTTATTTGAATTTAAGAAGGGATTATTTAGGAAAAGACTAAAAAAGGTTTTTTATTAGTGCAATTGATAGATGTGGGCCCCCCCATCTGCTCCTACGTATCTCTTGGTAGAGAATCAAATCACACGTAGTTCTTGGTAGAAAAAGTTTGTTTGTTGGTGTATTTTATTTAGGGATTTTAGGACTCTTGAGTGATCAATTCATTTGTCCTAAAATGATGACTAATCCGACTGTACAGTTGGCTTAGTCCCCTACTTTGTGAAAATGGAGTTTTTGGAGTTTGGAAGATGGTTTGATGTGTGGTGGTTTGGTTTTATTTGAATAGGGGTTTTAGGACTCTTGATCCGTACGGTTCATTCGTCCTAGAACGCTGACTAACCGGACTGTACAGTCGACTTAATCCCCTATTTTGAAAATTTGATTTGTGGAAAGAACTGTGTTTGTGTTTATTTTAATTTAGAAATTTGTTTGTTTTAAATAGGGATTTTAGGCCATGATCCGTAACGGTTCATTAGTGACCTAAAAAGCAGACTAACCCGACTGTACAGTCGACTTAGTCCCCTATTTATCATTTTTGAAAATGAAATATTTATTTATTTGTTTTTATAGGTTTTTTGTAAAAGAAAATAATAAAAAACGAAAAGAGGGGGCGCGGTAGTAAAATTGGGTGCAGTTTGCAGTAGGGGAGTTGTATTATTAGAACTGGGTGTGAAAAGCAAGCCCAGTTCGTTTCAGAGTAGCCCACAAACTATGGGCTTTCCATGGGGTTGTATGGGGTAAAACGTGGTGGTGTAAAAAGCAGTCTGATATATTAAAAACAAAATTAAAAGGAAATGAATATTTGGGTGAACTATGTTGCGCCCGAAAAAGTCCCTGAGGGAATCTTTCTTCGTTTACAACTTTTTAAAAAATCAATGAAGTCGCCACCAATATTTTTTATAAGGGAAATATTGAAGAAAACCTTTTTGGAAAACGAATGGCCTTTTAGAAATTGGAGAATTTGGGTTCGGGGGTCGGTTAGGCATGGGGAAGGTATTAGCACCCCACGTCTCCTTTCTATCGAAAGGGAACCTTTAATTAAACGTGTGGTTTTAAGTGCTGATTTGGAAAATACTTAAATTTGCTCCTTTTTCGAAGAGAGAAATGAAAAGACTTAATGAAAATTTTTATTTTTGGCGCTTGACGAGAGTTAGCCTCTCGCTCCTACGTATCTCCTGGTGCGATGGAGAATTCAAAGCTACGTAGTTCTTGTTTATCCTGAAAAGGGTTTTTGTTTTTTAATCTTTTTGGAGTTTTTCGCAAAGGGGTTGAGCGTTCGCAGTGACCAAACAACAATGGTTTAGAGTGGTCGCACTACTAACTCTTATGAAAATGAATTATCATTAACGACCAAACGGCAACGGTGCGAGTGGTGATTAATGATAATTGGTTTTTATTTTGAGCATTGAAAAGGTTTTCGCAATTGAAGGAGAGCGTTTGTGAGGACCAAACAACAACGGTTTAGAGTGGCCACACTACTAGCTCCCACAGGAATGAAATCATCACCCACAATCAAACGGCAACGGCGCGAGTGATCGTTAGTGATGATTAGTTTTGATTTCGACGTTTGAAAAGATTTGTTTTTGAAAAGTGTTTTCGTTGATTTTAATTGGAGAGAACGTCGTGATGAAAGGAATTTGCAATTGGATTGATTTTTGTTCGGGGAAACATTTATCCATCATTTAAAAAAAGGTTTGTGAAAAAAAAAAGTTTATTTAGGGGAAAAGAAATAAAATTTAAAAAGAAAGATAGGGGGTGAAATAGTAAAATGGGGGGTGCAAATAAAAGGAGGGCTGTATTATTAAAATGGGAGTGCAAATAGTGAGCCCAGCTCGTTTTTGGTGAGCTGGGCTGCGTTTCAAAAAAAAAGCCATGGGCTTCAAAAGGGGGCGTACGAGGTAAACAGGGGGGGTGCGAACAATGATCTGAAAAGAAAAAAACGTGAAAAGACGAAAATACCCCTGCTGTGTACACTATAAATAGCTAACCTAAAATAGAAAACCCTAATTTTATCCCTTCTCTACGCGGAGCCCCACCCCAAAATAACCGAGCCCTAAAATTTTTCCCTTCTCCCCTCAATGCGCCGTGCATACCTCTCCTAAATCATTCAAATCCGATTCTCTCCTCTCCAATGGCGGCCGATCCCCACTCTCCCCTCCTATATTTGATCTCTCACTCTCCTGGCCGTGCACACCGCCTCCCTCTCTCCTACACCGATGGCGAACAAAACGAAAGGGACGGAGACGGTGGTGCGAATGACCACCGCGGAGGTATGTTGGTTTGCGACGGTGATGACTGAGTGCGATTATGGTTACAGTGTTCGCGTTGGGTTGGAGGCGAAGGGACGGAGGCGATTGTAGGCGCGTGTGGTGGTCAACGGTGGGTGTTAGGGTGGATCGGTGACGAGAACCGTGGGTGGTTGATGGGTGGCTCGGTCGTTTAGTGGTGGTGCGGGCTGGACAGTGGTTCGCGAAGGAGGGAGAGATAACGGTGGCCGTTTGGTGTTTTGACGGGTTGGGGGCGCAGGAAGCGGCGGTGGTGGAGGCGCTGGATAGTGGTTCGCAAAGGGGGTGGTGGAGGCACTGGACAGTGGTTCGCAAATGGGGTGGTGTTGTTTGGGTTGTTCGTACGGCGGCGGTCTACGGCGGCGGCCACCGTGAATGGTGGCCGGAGGTAAAAGTCTCTCTCTATTCTTTTTTTTTTTGGAATTTTTCCTCTCTTTTTTGTTATTTCTCTTCTCTGTGTATGATATTGTGTTGATTTACCCTTATGCTGTCAAACTCGCCTGATCCTCTATTCCTTCTCAAAACTCTAACCAATTTCTATTTGTATCCACTATCTTTTATAATGACAATAACAAAAATGGAACCTTGCTGTATGTTTGCAGGAGTAATTTATAAAGTTGGAAAAATTCATGCATTTTTATTTGGATTAACAGGGTCCATGACATGCTTCTTGTTATTACTTTTCAAAAGAAAAATGAAAGCCTACGGGTCTAACAGCAAACTCACATCTTTATGTATCACAAAAAATGAGAAATGACCTTTTACTCCAGCCTCTGATATGCTCCTTATGTTTGCTCTGCTACTGAACCTTGCCTTGCCTTTTTCACTGCCACTGATGCTTCTCTTCTTATTTTGCTCAAGTGTATTAGAATACAGTGATGAATTCTGATTTTATGGTATCTCAGTTTTTGTGTTTCTATTGTTGTGTGTATTGCTCTCTGTGATACCCCCCCTTTTTCTAATACTGGCTTCTGTTCATTGTATTTATAGGCAAAGGATTGTGGTGTAGGTGTGGTATGCTAATGCAGGGGATCAAACCTCTTGGGGGACAATATCACAACTGCTTCTGAAAAGCACAGGAAGCAGCAATGGATGGGCTGAAATGTTCTTGCCTAAAGTGTGAAAGGCCAAGGAACAAGGAGAAGGGAGCTTGAGCCCCATTCTCAAAATACCATCTTCTGCAGCAGGCTGCGCCCTGTTTCAGTTTTTTGTACTGTTTTTTAATTTTTTTTGTAAAAAGAGTTGACTCTTTTTTTGTACTATTCTGCATCTCTTTCTTTTTCTTTTTTTTTTAAATTTTGTTTGCATATGTAATAAAAAAAACAGCTGATTTTAATTTATTATGACTATATTTATTATTATTTTATTTTTCTTTTATGATAATATAAGCGGTAAAAACAACGCGCACCGACGCGACGACTCACATGACTCGGAACGAAACGCGCATTCAACTTAAGACTAGGGACACGTACGCAATTTGAATACGCACGCGCACACGTTTTTAAAACCGATTTCATTCTATTCTCACTTTTCTAAAAACGGTAAAAATAAATGCGCACCGACGCAATTACTCACGACTCGAGACGAAATGCGCGCTCGCGTTATTCATTATTTCATTATTTATTTTTGGATTCTTTTTTCTTTTTTTTTTTTGAAAACAACGAGCGCCAAACAAAATCGTTGCACGAGAGTGCCAAATACACCCGCATTTAGAACAATATGCGAAGCGATAAAATTTTTGGGATTTTTCAATTAGGCGGACAAAATTGGGGTATTACATCTGCCCCTCTTTATTTCACATCTCGCCAAGAAATATGAAGTGGCCTTTTCATATTTGTTGGTGAAATGGAAATAAAGATATAGGAATAATACTAATTTTGTCCGCTCCAGAAAAGCTCAAATTTTCTTTTTGTTATTTTCCTTTTGAGAAAAGGGGGGCTAACACTTGTCGCCTTAACGGGAAAGCAGTAAATTGGGAAATCGGAGGTTGCCTAAAAACCTTCTAACGAACTCTGATCGAGTCCGAGCTTAGGGGGTGGCCTTTTCGAGCGGCCGATCAACATCAGGTCCGGAACTGATTTGATCAATGGATTTACGCTATGCCTTAGGCTGACATAACTAATCCGAAGGACTTAACGAAGTCTGATGGATCCATCACGTGCTCGTACACGATGTTGTGATCTGTGGGGGGACTTTACTAACTCTGTGGGAGTTCACTAAGTCTGGGTTGATGGAGTTTACTAACTCGGTGCTGATGGTGATTTTCTAAAAAATGAGATTTTTGGGACTCTCTGGTCTGAAGTAACTTCCCTCTTGGATGGTGCATGAAATGTATGCCCTTGGGCATTTGGATGCACATGAATGCAATGATTGATTTTGGTGGGATGCTTTTTCTGTTTGATTCCTCATTCACTTCTTTTCCTTTCGTTATTCTTTCGCTCTTCTGAGATGCGAATTTGAAAGTGTAACGCACCACTGTTTGATGTCATGGAGTGACGAATGGTATGGATGATAGGATGAATGATGTGAAGATGTTGTGTTCTTTTATGTTCCGTCTTCTGTGATTTTCTCTTTTGTTTTTTGTTTATTCTGTTTGTTTTCTTTAAGCAGCTTTCTTTTTTCTGCTTATTTGTTTTTTTTTCTTTGGCACTCTTTTTTTGCTGGTTAAATCGATCTGCTGGACGGAGGCTGTTCCAGGACGATGATCCCGCGAGGATTGTACACTGGTTCGTCACGACTGTTTTTTTCGCAATTTTATTCACTTGGGAAATCACTTCTTTCTGTATGTTTTTAAAGATTTCGCAATGATCCTGTAATGCTCTGAATGTGCACATGTTTTGCAATTCGATTTCATCAATCATAAAAGTTATTATTTTCAAAGAAACTGAACAGATGAAAGCAGAGACACGAAAAGCACACATATGAAAGAAAAGTTGGACTTTTATTGATATAGAAATTGGACGTGCAGAAAGTCACGCCAATCGAAAGTGCATTGCAATCTTTCTTTTAAACTACAAAAAAATACAAGCAAAAGGAACAGATCTCGTGGTTCCATCTCTGAAGTAACGGTGCCCACCGTCCATACTCATAATACTGATCACCCCCTTATCCGAACCTTTGGAACGCTGATTGCCTTTTTCTTTTCTCAAGCCCAAGTTTTCTGACCCTAATTTTTGCCTGGATCGCCCTTTGCGGGTTTTCAATCCACCGGGCCACTCTGATTTTGCCTAGGTCGCCCTTTGCGGGTTTTCAACCTAGCGAGCTGATTTTTCCTTGGCTTATCTTTCTCTTTTTTCGTCTATTTTTCTAGGCATAATACTTCTTGACCACATCTGAGTTCACTGGATTTGGGATCTCATCTCCGTCCATGTTTGCCAGAATTAAAGCTCCTCCTGAGAATGCCTTTTTCACCACATAAGGTCCTTCATATTTGGGAGCCCATTTGCCCCTAGAGTCTGTCTGAATCGGCAAGATCTGCTTGAGCACAAGATCTCCTTCTTGGAATTCACGAGGACGGACTTTCTTGTCAAAAGCCCTCCTCATCCTCTGTTGGTACAACTGTCCATGACACATTGCGGCCACCCGTTTTTCATCAATGAGATTCAACTGGTCAAGACGAGACCGAACCCATTCTGCTTCATCAAGTTTTGTCTCCATTAACACCCGCAGGGATGGTATTTCAACCTCAATGGGGAGGACTGCCTCTGACCCATAAACCAGGGAGTAAGGGGTTGCCTCTGTTGAGGTGCGTACTGAGGTTCTGTAACCATGCAGGGTGAAGGGGAGCATCTCATGCCAATCATTATAGGTCACGACCATCTTCTGTATTATCCGCTTGATATTCTTGTTAGCTGCCTCAACTGCCCCATTCATCTTTGGGCGGTAGGGAGAAGAGTTGTGATGTTGTATTTTGAAGTCTTTACACAAATCCTTCATCATTCTGCTGTTCAAATTACTACCGTTGTCTGTGATAATCTTGTTTGGAAGGTCGTAGCGGCAAACCAAGTCTTTCTTGATGAACTTAGCAATTACTGAGCTCGCTACATTGGGATAAGAAGCAGCCTCCACCCACTTAGTGAAGTAGTCAATAGCAACCAGAATGAAACGGTGACCATTGAAAGCTTTGGGTTCAATGGGACCAATGATGTCCATGCCCCACATTGAGAATGGCCATGATGCGCTCAAAACATTCAGAGAAGTTGGAGGTACATGGGTGTGATCTGCATAGATTTGGCATTTATGGCATCTTCTCACAAAACTGTAACAGTCTGATTCCATCTGCAACCAGTAGTATCCAGCTCTCAGGATTTTTCTAGCCATTGCGTGCCCGTTAGAATGAACCCCAAATGAGCCTTCATGAACATCTCGCATAATCTTTACTGATTCTTCTCCTGTTACACACCTGAGGAGTACCAAGTCATGGTTTCTCTTGTAAAGGACGTCTCCACTCAAGAAGAAACCTGTTGACAGCCTCCTGAGGGTTCTCTTGTCATTCTCTGTAGCTCCGGGAGGATACTCTCTGTTGGTGATATACTGTTTGATGTCATGGTACCAAGGCTTACTATCTGATCCCTCTTCGACTGTCATACAGTAGTGATAAGCAGGCTGTCCTCTGTGCTGGATTCTGACAGTCGTCAGACTTTTGTCACAGCTGACGTTGAACATAGAAGACAAAGTTGCCAAGGCATCTGCCAACTGATTCTCGCTGCGGGGTATGTGCTGGAAAGTGATTTCCTCAAAGGGCTTGATTAATTCTTGAATATAGTCACGGTAAGGAATCAAATCAGAATTTCTTATTTCCCAATCTCCTTTTACTTGATGGACAACTAGAGCTGAATCTCCGTACACGTCGAGCCTCTTGACTTTCCGATCGAGAGCTGCCTGGATACCCAAGATACACGCTTCATACTCTGCAATATTGTTTGTGACATAGAAGCTTAGTCTGGCAGTGACTGGTATGAAGCGGTTGTCTGGGGAGATCAGCACTGCTCCGATCCCGTGCCCCCACAAGTTAGAGGCACCGTCAAACAACACTCTCCACCTTTCATCATCTTGAGATTTCCCTGCGTCAAATAATGCCATAATGCCCTCATCTGGGAATTCACATTGCATTGATTGGTAACCCTCAACCGGTTGATGTGCCAGGTAGTCTGCCAGTGTGCTACCTTTAATCGCCTTCTGGGTTACGTACACGAGGTCATACTCTGACAGAAGCATTTGCCAACGAGCAATTCTACCTGTGAGCGCAGGTTTCTCAAATATGTACTTGATTGGGTCCATTTTGGACACCAACCAGGTAGTGTGACTCAGCATATACTGTCTCAGTCGATGCGCAGCCCGGGCTAGAGCACAACAAGTCTTCTCCAATGATGAATACCTTGCCTCACAGTCTGTGAACTTCTTGCTTAAGTAGTAGATCGCGTGTTCTTTCTTTCCTGACTCATCGTGTTTCCCCAGCACGCAGCCCATAGAATTGTCTAGCACCATGAGGTATAGGATGAGAGGCCTGCCAGACACAGGTGGCATTAGGACGGGTGGATTTTGAAGATACACCTTGATTTTCTCAAATGCTTCTTGACATTTATCATTCCACTTCATCTCTTGGTTTTTGCACAGCAGTTTGAAAATTGGTTCGCAAGTTGCAGTCAACTGGAAGATGAATCGAGAGATGTAATTTAGTCTTCCCAGGAAACCACGAACTTCTTTCTCTGTTTTAGGTGCTGGCATCTCCACGATTGCTCGTACCTTGTCCGGGTCTACCTCGATTCCCTTCTGGCTAACAATGAAACCCAACAACTTCCCTGACCTAACCCCAAAGGTGCACTTAGCAGGGGTTCAACCTGAGTTTGTACTTTCTGAGACGCTCGAACAGCTTCTGCAGGTTAACCACGTGCTCTTCATCAGTCTTTGATTTGGCAATCATGTCATCCATATAGACTTCGATCTCCTTATGCATCATGTCATGGAATAGGGTTACCATCGCTCTTTGGTAGGTTGCCCCGGCATTCCTCAACCCGAAAGGCATGACCTTGTAACAGAAAGTTCCCCAAAGGGTTACGAAGGTGGTTTTCTCCATATCCTCTGGAGCCATTTTGATCTGGTTATAGCCTGAATATCCATCCATGAAGGAGAACATCAAATGCTGAGCAGTACTGTCCACCAAAACATCAATATGGGGTAGAGGGAAATCATCTTTAGGGCTTGCTCTGTTCAAGTCACGGTAGTCGACACACATTCAGACCTTTCCATCTTTCTTAGGGACTGGAACAATGTTTGCTACCCACTCAGGATATTTTGCCACAGCTAAGAACCCTGCATCAAACTGTTTCTTGACCTCATCCCTGATCTTCAAAGACATTTCAGGCTTCATCCGTCTTAACTTCTGTTTCACCGGGGGACACTCTGATTTCACCGGCAATCTATGTTCAACAATATCTGTGCCCAAACCTGGCATGTCCCGATATGTCCATGCGAATACGTCAGCGTAGTCGAACAGGAGCTGAATCAACTTTTTGCGCTCTTTATCCTCCATTGCGGTACCAACCTTGATCTCTTTTCTGTCTTCCTTAGTACCCAAATTGACCATTTCTGTAGACTCCTCATGGGGTTCGATGACCTTTTCTTCTTGTTCTACCATTCTCATGATTTCTGGAGGAGTATCCCAATCATTCTCAACATCTTCCTCGGCTTGATTAACCGGGTAATCAAAATCACAGTATGAGTTATGGGCATTGTTATTTTCAGAGTTTATTTTTGATCTGCATTAGAATGGAGCGGCGAATAAAAACAAAGAAAAAGCAACACAGATAAAAGATGAAGACAGAAATTTTATTGAAAATTCAAAATAACACTTTATTGATTGATGATTTTTGACGAAAACATGTGTGCCCGAATGAAATATCCCGAGGCCTTGGGCAGAGCCGAGGGATCTGCATTACAACGATAATTACTTTAAATTGAAAAATACGGGGAAATCTATGATCTCCTAGTTTTGCAGCTTCTCTCCAGCCGCACAGCAGCGCACCAGACCTACAGCACGGCCACTTGAGCTTGATCCTTCTTCAACCACATTAACCTGGTCAGGGTTCAGCATACTAGCACTCCGGAAGTTGTTCTTAAGATTAGCGATGACCATTCTCCCCTGATTGGGTGCCCTTCCTCTGAGTTTGGCCAGCCATTTCTCCCTCCCGTCAGATGCCAGCCTCTCCCGATCAGCAAGACTTGGGATGTACCCAACACCGAACCTCTCAATATTGCCCCTCAACTGGACAGGCATTACAATTCCTTGAGCAGCTTTTCCTAAGCCCTTACCAATCTGATAGCCATGTCCCAGCATCACCTTTGCAGCCATCATGTCAGCCCTGGACCACTTAGGCTTCCACCGAGGCTCACCTTCGACGAAGACAGCGTTTGAAATCTCCAATCCTTGGAAAGCAGTCTCAAAGGACTCTTCTGCTGCTTCCACATAATGTTCAGGTGGTGATCGATTTATCAATGTTTCTTCCTCTTCGGAGATCACTATCAGCTTTCCCCTAGCCACAAACTTGAGTTTCTGATGAAGCGAGGATGGCACTGCCCCAGCCGCATGTATCCAAGGACGTCCTAGCAGGCAACTGTAGGATGAATTGATGTCCATCACTTGAAAGACGACATAAAATACTTCAGGGCCTACCTGCAGCGGCACTTCTACTTCTCCAAAAACTTCCTTCACTGACCCATCAAATGCTCTGACCAAGGTGGAGCTCGGTTTTAGATATGAACAGTCTACATCCAGCTTATCCATTGTAGACTTAGGCAGCACATTCAAGGATGAACCATTATCAATAAGCACCCTGGCAAGTATATGGTCCCCACACTTGACTGAGATGTGAAGAGCTTGATTATGATTCTTTCCTGCCGGAGGCAGCTCAATGTCTGAGAAGGTCAAGTAATTAGAGGCTACAATGTTGCCAACAATACCATCAAGCTGGTTTACTGTAATGTCATGGGAGACGTGAGCTTCATTCACGATCTTTAGCAGTGCAGCACGATGCGCCTCTGAACTAAGCAGCAGAGAGAGCATTGAGATCTTGGATGGATGTTGATTCAGCTGGTCTACTACCCGATATTCACTCTGTCTCATTATTCTCAGGAATTCTTGAGCTTCTTTGTCCGAAACATCCCTGACTTCTACAGCTTCCTTGTCTTTTCCCTTACGGGCCCTTTCTTCATTTCCCTTGGATTGCTCTCTTCTAAGGTTTTCAGGAGTATACAACCTTCCACTACTTGTGATACAACTACCTCCAGCAATGTTTGTTATATCCAGAGTGCCTTTAGGGACCTCCGCTTGCATTTGCACATTGCAGCTCCATGGAGTCATCCTAGTCTCCCCACTAGGGGTAGCAGCAGGTACTGGAATAACAACAGTCGAGGGTTTCGTCACAGCTAGGCTGGAATTCAGATTGCAGGGAATTTCAATCGGTCTCCTGAAGCCTCCATTGCCTGATTGCAAGGTAAATATACTTTCTTCTTTCTCCTGGATTCCCACTTGGACCAGGTGTCTATCTAAGAGATCTTGGAGAGTTGGTTTAAAGCCTTCACATGCCCCGATGCAGCGAGGATTATCACAGGCGTCTCTCCTAGCACAACCTTCTTTGATGACACCAAAACGGCATAATTCAGCATGGATGAAATTCAAAGGCATCTGAATGCAATCAACTTTTCTAACCAAACACTGACCCCCCTGATGGTCAACGGCATTAATAGCAGATCCTCCATGCCCTGGCAACGGATTGGTGGCTACATTGGGTTGTTGAAATGATATGCTTTTCGTATCGAGTAATTCTTGCACCACATATTTGAATGCTTTACAATCCTCCACCACATGACCTACTGCCCCAGAATGAAAGGCGCAGGTGGCATTTGCGTTGTACCCTCTGGGATAGGGAGGCTGATATGGCTTCATTTGACGAGTACTGATTATTTTGTTGGTGATGAGATAATTAAACAAGTCCGTGTAGGACATGGGAATAGGATCAAAGACAACAGGCTTCCTTTCATTATAGTTCCGGTACTGATAATTTGATTGAAAAGGCTGTGCCAGTGGTGCCTGAGGAGGAACCGAAATAGCTTGCGGTGGATTGCTGTGCGACGGACCACTGGCTCCGATGACTGCATTAGTTTCACCCTCTTTCTTCTTATGAGACCCAAAAAATGGCTTTTTTTTGACTGGCAGGAGGTGTCGGGCCATGAGCTATTCTTCCGCTGCGCATACCATTCTCTACCCTTTCTCCTGTGACCACCATCTCGGAGAAGTTTGAGGCTACGCTGCCAACCAGCCTATCATAATACACCGCAGGAAGGGTTTCCATAAACATGTGGACCATTTCTTTGTCCAGCAGAGGGGGTTTTACTTGAGCCGCAAGGTTCCGCCATCTCTGAGCATACTCTTTGAACGACTCGTTATCCCTCTTAGACATGCATTGTAGCTGAGTTCTATCTGGAGCCAAATCATTGTTATACTGGTATTGACGCATGAAGGCATCTGCCATGTCTTTCCAGCAACGGATATTAGTTGGCTCTAACTGCATGTACCAGTCAAGGGGAGCTCCAGCTAAACTTTCTTGGAAGCAATGCATCATTAAGTTATCATCACGGGCATAGGCAGTCATCTTTCGGCAGTACATTGTCACATGGCTGACTGGGCAAGTTGTCCCTCTGTATTTGTCAAAAGTTGGTGCTTTGAACTTGGGCGGCAGGACTAGATCAGGAACCAAGCACAACTCATGGGCATTCTTGGCTCGGGAACCTGCCCCTTCAACAACTCTTAATCTTTCTTCCAGCATCTGATACTGACTTCTAGCTTCGGCAGGGTAATTCTGTGGGAAACCGCTGGCTCCATAGTGAGGGTTATTCATCGATACCGCGACCGGGGTCATGTGTCGGTGAGCGATATTCTGAGGGACTGGGCCCTGTGTCATACCCCAATTTTGTCCGGCTTAGGTGCAAACCCTAATTTTCCACACAAAAATAAATTATGCATTTTGGATCCTAGAAACCGCTCCAAAGTTTTTGAAATCATTCTTAGGGTTAGAATGCACTTTTTAAGAAATTAGGGTTTTGAAAAATATGTTATGCATGCATGGCAAGCTTTGAAAAATATTTTATGCATGCATGGCAAAGACCTAAAAGCATTTTTTTGGAAAGCAAGAATTGATTTCTATTTTGTTCCAAAGGCCAAGAATCGATTTATAGTATATTGCATAGGCCTTGAAATCGATTTTCAGGCCTTTCCATAGGCCATGAATCGATTCCTAATTGTTTTAACTAAGTGAAGAATCGATTTTCACCTATTATAAATGTCCTAAAAATCGATTTCCCTCTTCTTTCATAGACCTTGAAGTCGATTTTCAAGCTCTTCCATAGGCCATGAATCGATTCCTCATTGCTTTAACTAAACATGGAATCGATTTTCACCTATTATAAATGTCCTGAAAATCGATTTCCCTCTCCTTTCATAGGCCTTGAAATCGATTTTCAGGCCACTTTAAAGAGCCAAGAATCGATTCCTCCCTTTTTCCATAGGCCATATAATCGATTCTTATCATTTCCAAAAATAAAGAATCGATTCCTACATATTTCCAAAGGCCACATAATCGATTTTCAGGATCTCCAAATGTCCTGAAAATCGATTCCTACCTTTTTCCATAGGCCATATAATCGATTCTTATCATTTCCAAAAATAAAGAATCGATTCCTACATATTTCCAAAGGCTCAAACAATCGATTCACCCTTCCCATAAATGTTTTTTAAAAATCCTACGCTTTCCGAAGCCTATAAATAGGCAGCCTCAAATCACATTTGGGGGGGGGGACTTCAGGAGATCAGAGGAGAACACACACAGATCTTCACACACACATCTCACAAGATTAGAGAAGAATTGCTCCAGACACACACATTTCACGAGATCTGAGAAGACAACTCTCGCAAAATCTCATTTTCCAGTTCTACGCTTCATTTTTGCTCTATTCGCGCCGTTGGTCCGTCTGAGCTGATCTCCTGCCAGGGTTAGTCGGGATTTGCGTTCTTCAGAGTTGTAATATCTGCCTTCATCAAAGGTATTTCTGTTTTTATATTTGTTAAAATTCAATCATTCTGATCCATGCCAAAATTGCCCTATGTGATTTAATTTAGCTATAGTGTCCTTGTTGATGATGAACCACATGATTCCCACTTATGCCTAGTGCATCATTTTCTAAGTGGTGAAGATGGTCTCAGATGATTCAACCTCCCCCTTTTTTAACTTCTTAATGAATAAAAGATAGTTAGGTTCGTGGTTTAAGGTCCATGGGGTATTGCAAAGGATGGGTTTCCCAAAACCTTGATGCTCCCTCCTCTTTGATTGTGTTACTAACCTTTGGGCACATATTCATGAATGCAAAGGATAGGCTCACCTTAGCTTTGATGCAATTTCCCCTTTTCTCATGTTATTGAAAAATCATTGTTCATATGTTCCTTAGTTTAATTAAGATCATTCTACGCCTATGATCAATTGCTTGCTTGTTATCGGATGCGTTTTAAATGTCTTGATTCAATGTGCCATTCCATCCATGTGTATGACCTCCTAATGAAGACGTAAGTCTACATGCCTGTTGTAGCATAGAGTCATTAGGGTAAATACACTCCCTCCTACACGCACACTTGCTTTAAGAACTTTTACCTTGCATCCCTGATAGGTGGGTCTCTTGATCATGTTGGCATGTTTAGTCTTGATTAAATATTCAACATATGCATGATTTCGTGATTATTGAATGTGCTCGAACTTTTGTAATCAATCATTGATAGTGCCTTCACCCTTTTTCCAAAATCCCCTTTCAAGCCCTTTCAAAAAACATTTTTAATTAGAACTACGTCGCTTTGATTCCCATTTGGGATACGTAGGAGCGAGTCACGTTCTCGTCAAGCGCAACAAATAAAAATCCTTTTTCAACCGTAAACAAATCATTTTCACAAAACAAACAAAAGGAATCATTTTCAAACCCATTGTTGCTAGCAGCTCATCAGAGCCTTTGTTCGTTTAGCTATTAGTGGCAATGTCCTTTTCCCATAAGAATAATAAACGATGATCCATCATAACCTTTGTTAGTTTGATCGTCGTACAAATCAATCTCTTTCGAAAATCACTTTCAAAAAAGATAATAAAAAACGAGTTGTTATCAATAGTCCATCAGAACCTTTGTTCGTTTGACTAGAGGTACAACTCTCATTTTTCGAGCATTTAGTAGTGATTCATCATAGCCTCTGCTAGTTTAATCATTCACTAATTCTCGTCCTATTTCAAAAACTCACAAAAAAAAAGAGATAAAAAACAAAAACTTTTCAAAAAGACAACCAAGAACTACGTAGCTTTGAATTCTCCATCGCACCGGGAGATACGTAGGAGCGGGCCATGTCCCGTCAAGCACTTTTTCTAAAAACCCTTTTTTCCCCCTTTCTCACCAAAAATAAATGTTATTAAGTTTTCCTATTCGAACGAGAAATAAATAGGCAAATCCAGGTATTTTTCAAATCAAACGTTAAAACCACACATTTAATTAGAGGTTCCCTTTCGGTAGAAAGGACGTGCGCGGTGCTAACACCTTCCTCGCACGTAATCGACCCCCGAACCCATATCTCTAGTTTCAAAAGACCATCCGCCTTGTTCAAAAGACCTTTTTTCAATGTTTTGGTCTTAAAATTAAAATATTGGTGGCGGCTCCAAAATTATTCCACGTTGTACATTGAGAAACCCAAGCCGGGATTTTTCGGGGTGCAATAGCTGGCGACTCCACTGGGGACCCTTTTTTTTAAAAGACGAGGGTCAAGCCTAACTAATTTAAATGTGTGGTTTAATGTATTGTTGATTTGATTAAAACTTTGTTTGCCTTTCTTTCTTATCATTGATTGTAGGCGTATGTATTTGTGTTGTTTCTTATTCCCTTTCTTTTATCGCTTATGCCCATGCATTCTTCCAATCCCCATGATCCCCTCTTCTTGGCTCCTTTTCTTCAAGGTAAGCTCATGCATTTCTCCCCAATTCTATCATGTTCCTTCTTCTCAGCTCCCTTTCTGAAGTAAGTAATATGTTTGTTGTTGGTACCCTAGGCTAGTAGTATTTGAATGATATTGAACCCTAGGATAGACAACATGCTATTGTCTGGAATGTCTGGATTTTCATTTGCAGGTGGGGTAGTACTAGGGAAAATGCCCTTCACACACACTACACTTGTACCTTGAGGCTACATGATTAGAGAAAGAGACCATAACCCAGGTCTGTTAGGATACCATAGGATGAGTGGATTCGAGTAGTGGGAGCCCATCAGGACCTTTGTCCGTTTGGCTACTCGCGAAAGTTTCAATCAGAGTTGTGCTCTTTCATGATGCTTCGTATCTAGCAGTTTGCTGCATTTAAAAGGATTTTCATGAGAGGGACTGTGGCTCTGATGACCTTTGTGAGGGTGTGAATAGGGCTACATGAGAAGATTATCCCTAAAATACCTTAGATCATAGGTTCTACCCCCTTTTAGGTCACAAGGGCTTTCCAAATTGTGTGTTGCATCGTTGCATTCAGTTCAATCAATTTCTCCTTCAAAATTTTTGAAAATTAAAAAAAAAAAGATATGCTTTCCCTTTTCAATAAACGCCTATATGAGGTGGCATATAGTGTGAAAATTTTCAAATCACCACCTGTAAATATCTTCTTTCTACAAAAACACAAAAAAAAGCATCATTGCATCATCGCATCATTGCATCACTGCATCATTGCATCGTTTGCATTGCATAAAAATTCAATTTTGAAAAAAAAAAAACCATTCATCTTGCATTCCCTTTCATCACATAAAGATAAAACAAAAAACAATTATCATCTGCATAGCATAAGCATTTCATTTATAATCATGCAGAAAAATCCTCGTCAAGTTCATCCAAGATGAGACATTCATGCATAAGCATTATTTCAAAAAAGACACAGTAGAACTACGTACGCTTTGATTCCTCATCACAGGGAGGATACGTAGGAGCGGGTCCGCCCCGTCAAGCATAACAAATAAAAATCTCATTTTGAAAAGCGTCTTTCTCGCACCATTCAAAATGCATTTCATTTTGCATCAAAATCATAAAAACGTTTTAGAATAAGCCACACTTTTCGAGTGGTCGTTCTCCACGCATTTGCATCATACTTGCATATCATAATTTGTTCATTCATTGCATAAAATAAAAGTTGTGATGAGAAGCGAAATGTTCTTTCAAAACAATCATCCTTTTGAAAAGTTTATCCTTATTTGATTGCAAACTCAAGGTGTTCCAAGGCACTCAATTTCTCAAATCAATAGCTCATTTGCATTTCTTTCAAAAGCACTGCATCCCATCCATTCTATGACAAAAGACTGAAATAGTGTGTCAAAGAAAAAACAAATTTTTTAACTGATGTTAACTCTCTGTGAAGCATTCTTCTAATGAGCGTGCATGCTATGAGTACATTCTCTTGTTTGAGTCCGTTGGTTTTCCTCCCTTACCACAGTCTCCCGTCCAAGTCTAGTCCCGCCCCGTCCACCCATAAAGTGCATATTCTCCCCATCAGTGCGTATTTGACTTTTGGTTCATTCTAATGCTTTAAGTCCTCCATGCTGGGGCAAGTCTGTGATCATTAAATCCCCTTGATTAATATCATATTCCTTCAGTGCAAGTCTCTCAAAAAAAAAATAATAATAATATAATAAACAAGAAAACAAGATCGCTAGGTTGAAAACCCGCAAAGGGCGGCCTAGGCAAAAAGGAGCGCCCGGTGGACTGAAAACTTGCAAAGAGCGGTCCAGGCAAAAATTAGGGCACAAAAAAAGAAAAAAGAGCAACACATAAAGATAGATAAACTATTGTTCTAAAGTTAAGTCTTATAGAAATAAGCAATCGGGATTTGAAATGAAGTTTGGCCATCTCCTCAAAAACCCCAAAATCCCAGAAAGTCCCTTTCCTACCCACCTTGAGCCAAGAAAAACCAAAATCCAAAAATCACCCTAGACAAGGATCACCCCAAATAAAAAAACGGTGCATCACTTTTTATCAGCTCACCAGAGTCAAAAAAAAAAAAAAAAAAAAAGAGAAAATCAAAAAAAAGGGGGATTCAAAAATAAAATCCCAAAACAAAAGAAAATGGTGAGCTGGTACATGTTACCACAAAGTACAAGAGATCCTTGTCTAAATAAACCTTCAAACACTTCAACACCTGGTTCCATAAACCTTCAAACACTCCCTTTGGCCTCAACATCAAACCCCTTCGTCATCCTACCATGAGACACGAATTTGCTTTAACAGAGCCCAAACAAGCCCACCAACCATCTTCCTCATAGACCATTAACCGTCAATCAACGCCGAACGAAACTCATCCTCCCATTAGCCTCAAACACTTCATTAAGCCTAACCCTCCTTCCTCCACAAAACACCACAATCCCGAAAAGTCCATTCCGATCAATGACCGGTTGCTTTTGTTCACTCAAATTCTAATCTTAGGACGAACAGGCTTATCTATGTACAATGTGTTTGCTCAAAAGAAAAACAAACGATCAGAAAAAAGAAAGCTGATCAAGAAATAATGAACCCTCAGAAAAAAGAGAACTGAGGAAACAAAAACAAACAGTCAGAAAAAAGAAAGCTGACAAAATAAAAAAGGAGGGACTTGCACCCCAAAACACATTCAAGATGCACTAAAACAAGGTTTAGTGATCACCAGGTAAGGATTCTTTCGCACCAAAAGTCAAGACATCAATAGAGAACCAAAGATTTGCACTAAGAATACCACTCGGACCCAAAAGTTGGGGCATTCTCTTCACCACCCACACACCCTAGTCTTGGGAAAGTCTGTTCAATGCCCATCCCATGTCACTCCAGTTGTCAATGTCGTTCCAAACTGGGGCAAGTGCATTCCCATTCCTTCACCTCATTCATTCCCATAAAAACCTCACCGGGGCAATTTCTCAACTCACTATCCTAAACAAGACCTTGTCATTTGGGGCAGCTCTGTCCTTGTTATGACTGGGGCAACATCAAATTCTGTGGGTTGAAGCAAAACCCCTTTCATTCCAGCTTTCATCCCAAGAGCCGAAGCGTTCCCAATTCATCATCTTCTACAGGGGCAAACTATTCACTCATCAAAGACCTGAATTGGGGCAATCTTGATCCCTCACAAGCTTCGGAAATAGCCATGTCGGTCATTCCTTCACTTGCCATAAAAGTCCATGCCCTAAACCAATCCCAAGTTAACGGACTCACTCATTCACATTTGCATCCCTATGCATGCTTACTAGATAATGCTTCAAAGAGAGAGAACACAAGCTAGTCATGCGATATTTAAGATTCAGTCGTCATTGGAAGGAATAGAAAACAAGTGAGCTTGTTTGTAAATAAAATCTTGAGAACACCGGAGTTTGAATCAAATTCCATTTTTCTCAACAAAATGGTCAATAATCATCTCAATTCCTTGCATTCAAAGTCTTGCATCTCATCATCACAAAAATGTTTAATCATTCATATCCTATTTTTCGCCTCATGCATTTAGGCGTTCCATTTTGTTTATCATAGTTTGCATCGTGCCAACATCATCATTTCATGAAAGGCAACAAAAAAAAAGCAACGGATAAAAGCAAAAAAAATCTTCCATCTCATTCCATCAAGCATCAAAGCATTGCATCATAAAAGCAAAAACACGTCATCCCGTGTCGTAACATTTGCATCCAAGCATTTCATTCACATCATATTCACATTCGCATTTCATGCATTCATCGCATGTCATCCAAAATGCCTATGCTTCCCAATCAACCATTTCATATCATTACACTATGCATCATAACATTAGCATCCAGACATTTCATTTGCATTCGCACTTCATGCATTCATCCCATATGCCTATGTTTCCCAATCAACCATTTCATATCAGGCATCAAAGTATTGCATTTGCATCCTCACATAGCAAAAAGAAAAAAAAACAGATGATCAGAAAAGAGCTGATCAGGAAAAACAGTCAGACCAAAAGAAGAACTTCAGGAATGTTTCACCACATGCATCATCACACCAAAATCATGGCATGACATGCTCCTGCATAAAATGCCTTTGCATAACATGCACTCATACTCCATGCACCATTCCTTGCATCAACTGACGTATGCAGGTACATCAATTCAATGCGGCAGCATTGAACATTTCAATCAATCAACCAACAGGATTCGTGAATCCCTTCAGGACCCTAGTGTCCCTTCAAAAGCAGACTTCACCTCGTATTCGAGCTGCGGGTAAGTCCTTCAGACCCCGAGTGGTCCTTCAGACTAGTTGTGTCAGCCTAGGACACAGCGGACGTCCTTCATGGTCAACATATCAGTTTTGGATCTGATCTTGACCCATCATGGCCGCTCGGAAAAGGCCACCCCTCCCAAGCAGACCGTTTTACTAGTACCGTTGCTAGTTTGCGTTCCATCAGACCCATTGGTCCATCAGGCTTAGGCATGCCCTTCAGACCTCGTCGGTCCTTCAGTTTAACTCCAATCAATGCGCCAAGCATCAGCTGCGAATTAGACCTTCAGAGCCTTAGTGCTCCTTCAGACCCTGAGCGGTCCTTCAGAGCCTTAGTGCTCCTTCAGATCCCGAGTGGTCCGTCATTTTCTCTCTCGGTTAATACGCCAAGTGTTAACCGTTCCCCGTTTGTTCTCAAGCCCATCTATTCAAAAAATATAGAAAAAGAAAAAGAGGAAAATTCGGGTTTACCCAAGTGGACAAAATCGGTATAAATTCTGAATTCTTTATCTTCATTTTGCCTTGGAATATGTGTCGGCCAATTCATATTCCTAGTTAAAATTCAGATAAAGAGGGGCAGCTGTCATACCCCAATTTTGTCCGGCTTAGGTCCAAACCCTAATTTTCCACACAAAAATAAATTATGCATTTTGGATCCTAGAAACCGCTCCAAAGTTTTTGAAATCATTCTTAGGGTTAGAATGCACTTTTTAAGAAATTAGGGTTTTGAAAAATATGTTATGCATGCATGGCAAGCTTTGAAAAATATTTTATACATGCATGGCAAAGACCTAAAAGCATTTTTTTGGAAAGCAAGAATTGATTTCTATTTTGTTCCAAAGGCCAAGAATCGATTTAAAGTATATTGCATAGGCCTTGAAATCGATTTTCAGGCCTTTCCATAGGCCATGAATCGATTCCTAATTGTTTTAACTAAGTGAAGAATCGATTTTCACCTATTATAAATGTCCTGAAAATCGATTTCCCTCTTCTTTCATAGACCTTGAAATCGATTTTCAAGCTCTTCCATAGGCCATGAATCGATTCCTCATTGCTTTAACTAAACATGGAATCGATTTTCACCTATTATAAATGTCCTGAAAATCGATTTCCCTCTCCTTTCATAGGCCTTGAAATCGATTTTCAGGCCACTTTAAAGAGCCAAGAATCGATTCCTCCCTTTTTCCATAGGCCATATAATCGATTCTTATCATTTCCAAAAATAAAGAATCGATTCCTACATATTTCCAAAGGCCACATAATCGATTTTCAGGATCTCCAAATGTCCTGAAAATCGATTCCTACCTTTTTCCATAGGCCATATAATCGATTCTTATCATTTCCAAAAATAAAGAATCGATTCCTACATATTTCCAAAGGCTCAAACAATCGATTCACCCTTCCAATAAATGTTTTTTAAAAATCCTACGCTTTCCGAAGCCTATAAATAGGCAGCCTCAAATCACATTTGGGGGGGGACTTCAGGAGATCAGAGGAGAACACACACAGATCTTCACACACACATCTCACAAGATTAGAGAAGAATTGCTCCAGACACACACATTTCACGAGATCTGAGAAGACAACTCTCGCAAAATCTCATTTTCCAGTTCTACGCTTCATTTTTGCTCTATTCGCGCCGTTGGTCCGTCTGAGCTGATCTCCTGCCAGGGTTAGTCGGGATTTGCGTTCTTCAGAGTTGTAATATCTGCCTTCATCAGAGGTATTTCTGTTTTTATATTTGTTAAAATTCAATCATTCTGATCCTTGCCAAAATTGCCCTATGTGATTTAATTTAGCTATAGTGTCCTTGTTGATGATGAACCACATGATTCCCACTTATGCCTAGTGCATCATTTTCTAAGTGGTGAAGATGGTCTCAGATGATTCAACCTCCCCCTTTTTTAACTTCTTAATGAATAAAAGATAGTTAGGTTCGTGGTTTAAGGTCCATGGGGTATTGCAAAGGATGGGTTTCCCAAAACCTTGATGCTCCCTCCTCTTTGATTGTGTTACTAACCTTTGGGCACATATTCATGAATGCAAAGGATAGGCTCACCTTAGCTTTGATGCAATTTCCCCTTTTCTCATGTTATTGAAAAATCATTGTTCATATGTTCCTTAGTTTAATTAAGATCATTCTACGCCTATGATCAATTGCTTGCTTGTTATCGGATGCGTTTTAAATGTCTTGATTCAATGTGCCATTCCATCCATGTGTATGACCTCCTAATGAAGACGTAAGTCTACATGCCTGTTGTAGCATAGAGTCATTAGGGTAAATACACTCCCTCCTACACGCACACTTGCTTTAAGAACTTTTACCTTGCATCCCTGATAGGTGGGTCTCTTGATCATGTTGGCATGTTTAGTCTTGATTAAATATTCAACATATGCATGATTTCGTGATTATTGAATGTGCTCGAACTTTTGTAATCAATCATTGATAGTGCCTTCACCCTTTTTCCAAAATCCCCTTTCAAGCCCTTTCAAAAAACATTTTTAATTAGAACTACGTCGCTTTGATTCCCATTTGGGATACGTAGGAGCGAGTCACGTTCTCGTCAAGCGCAACAAATAAAAATCCTTTTTCAACCGTAAACAAATCATTTTCACAAAACAAACAAAAGGAATCATTTTCAAACCCATTGTTGCTAGCAGCTCATCAGAGCCTTTGTTCGTTTAGCTATTAGTGGCAATGTCCTTTTCCCATAAGAATAATAAACGATGATCCATCATAACCTTTGTTAGTTTGATCGTCGTACAAATCAATCTCTTTCGAAAATCACTTTCAAAAAAGATAATAAAAAACGAGTTGTTATCAATAGTCCATCAGAACCTTTGTTCGTTTGACTAGAGGTACAACTCTCATTTTTCGAGCATTTAGTAGTGATTCATCATAGCCTCTGCTAGTTTAATCATTCACTAATTCCCGTCCTATTTCAAAAAGTCACAAAAAAAAAGAGATAAAAAACAAAAACTTTTCAAAAAGACAACCAAGAACTACGTAGCTTTGAATTCTCCATCGCACCGGGAGATACGTAGGAGCGGGCCATGTCCCGTCAAGCACTTTTTCTAAAAACCCTTTTTCCCCCTTTCTCACCAAAAATAAATGTTATTAAGTTTTCCTATTCGAACGAGAAATAAATAGGCAAATCCAGGTATTTTTCAAATCAAACGTTAAAACCACACATTTAATTAGAGGTTCCCTTTCGGTAGAAAGGACGTGCGCGGTGCTAACACCTTCCTCGCACGTAATCGACCCCCGAACCCATATCTCTAGTTTCAAAAGACCATCCGCCTTGTTCAAAAGACCTTTTTTCAATGTTTTGGTCTTAAAATTAAAATATTGGTGGCGGCTCCAAAATTATTCCACGTTGTACATTGAGAAACCCAAGCCGGGATTTTTCGGGGTGCAACACCCTGTACGTGTGGATGAACCATTATTGGTGAATTGAAACCCGCCGGAGTTCCTGGAGCAATAACAGGAATTGGGATCTGAATCTGGGCTTGATGCGTCCCTGTTCCAACTTCATTCACAACTGTATTAGGCTGAGCGTGCCCCGTGGTTCCTGAAGGATCTCTTCCAGGGTTTGCATCAGCAGCAGGAGGCGTATAGCCCAGTGGGAGACCATAGGGAGGCCATTGCACAGCTTGAAGGGTTTGAGAGATCCCAGACCCAGGAAGGGGAGGAGGATTGTTCATCCCAGCAACAGCAGTTTCAGTTGTGCCAACATCTCTTAAGGCACTTAGCACTCTTATGACCTCCGCCATTTGAGCCTTTAGGACTTCCATCTCAGCTTGAACGACTTGATTCCCCTGATTCTGACCATGCTGACCCTGGCCATTAGGATTCAGACCTCCTGGAATTCCGTCATCCTGATGTGGCTGCGGATTGTTCTAATCAGGGTTGGCTTGATTGTTTTCCATGTTTCTTGCTTGCAGACGCGTCCAATAGCGATGATTAACCAGCTTGCCTGATTTTCTGTTGACGGAACACGCTTATGAACACAAGAACGAATAAATGAATGCAATGCGAATGAATGCGTGTTTGGTTTGTCTTGCTGAGAATCGCGGTGTATTATGTCTTGTCATAGATACGCAGGTAAATCTTTGATTATTTTTATTATATCACTTTCTTTGGATCCTACTGAAATTGGAATCTGGAAGCGAAACGGGTGTATTTAAACAAAATACTTCAAAATCTGAATCAAGAGTACGACATTCTGATACAATGATTGAAAAAGGAAAGGTACAATAAGACAAAATGGAAAATTACAATAAAGAAGCTCAAATACAAAGAGCTTTGACGTTTCCACTCCTTTTCCTTTTGTTTTTGGTAGAGGTACTTCCGGCTTTTCCTTTGGCTTCCTCAACTAGGGCTCTGCAGTACTCCACAAATTTGTACATCTCAAGCGGGGTGTTGAGGGGATACATCTTAGTTTCAGCTTTTCTTAATTTCCTGGGCATATCCGCAAGAGCCTGATTGACCAACTCTGATAGCTTGGAGAACCTATCCTTCCAGTGTTGAACTTCATCCCTCAGCTCAATGATGACTGCCTGCTCTTCAATCCTACCGAGCAGCTCAACATAGCGATGTTCCCAATACTGACTTTCATCCTTCACTTGCCGGTATGCATCGCTGATGTGACAAAGGCGCTTCTTCAACTCATCAGAATCCTCTTGTTCTGCTTTTAGGGCCTGCTGATATTCTCTGAGGATGTTCTCAAATAAGTCTCTCTCTTGCACAACACTGTCTAACTTACTCTCCCATTCAGCTTGTAACATGCGGGATTCTCTTTTTGACTTAGCAAGCAAGCTTTTCGCAGTTCTCTCTTCCATTTTTGCTTCATCCCACAATTCTTTCCATTGATTGGCTTCTTCCAGGGCCTTCTTCTCTTTCAAGCTTCGCCTCTTGATTTCCTCCTTGGCTCCTTGCAGATACCTTTGAACTTCTAACTTGCTCTCCTCTTCCCCTTTTAGTTTTTGACTGAACTTCTCAATGGTAGCAGACTTCAGGGCAATTTCTTCTTTCAACCTTTTGTTCTTCAGAGCCATCTTCTCTATCTCAGCTTGCAAAGATTTCTTCTCTTCCTCTGCCTTCATCAGATCCAACTTAACCTCGCCTAATTCTTCGACAACAGGGACACTGGCGTCTACTACTTCCCTCTCGACTTGCAACTCTTTTTGGTAGGGCAGTTGAACATTCTGGATTCTTTTTCCAAGCCACTGAGCGAAGGTGATACCATTGGTCCTCTGAGCAAGCTCTACTTTTCCCATGCGAACCACCGTACTCCAGGCTTGCAGGACCTTTCTAAGCAAACTGTCATCTTTTGGTCCTCCTTCAAAGATGTAAAGCGGGAATATCATCTCTTCAGTAGGCGAATTCCTCATCGGATACCCCAATTGCCTCAGAGTCAGGGACGGGTTGTAGTTGATGCATCCCTTAGTGCCCATCAGCGGGACATTTTGAAAACCACCGCAGCGGAAGACTACCTTAGGCCTATCTTCCCAGCAAGATGAGAGATACCAACAGATCGGGTGCTCATCTAGACCCCCTAGAAACTGGATCCACTCTTGAATACTCATAGATTTCACCTCACAAGTTACAGCGTAGCCAATCAACTTTTCCACTCGTGTTGGGTTGGTGAAGGCATGAATGAGAAGCCACGCATACAACAGGTGAGAAGAGCAAGAGATTTTCTTCCTTCTCAAGTCACAATGATGAGTAAAAGCAGAATAAGTGTCAGCAAGGATGGCGAGAATTGGATTAATGGGGCTCCTCCCATTCTGAAAAGCTAGGAAAATACCAATAACAGTCACATCCACATACCTCTCAATCTATGGAAAGAGAACAACTCCAAAAATTGTTAAGGCCAAAACTCGCTTGAAGACAACCCAATTTTTACTTCTGGCATAGGCTCCCATTAAACCTTCAAGGTAGCTCTGCGGGAAACCTATCACATTGTTTCTCTTCTGCTTTTGGAGCTTCAGATCCTCTACACTCACTTGCAATAATGCAGCGAACCCCTCATCTGTGTAGTACTGTTCTTGATACCGGTAGGGGACAGCTTCTGTCTAAGTGAAACCCAAAATCTGTTGATATTCCTCCAATGTGGGGGCCATTTGAAAATTTTTGAAAAGAAAGCACCTGATTTCTGGGTCATAGAATCTACTCAAAGCCACAATAGCCTCAGTCTGCACCTCTAGCAACAACAACTTCCGGAGGTTCCCATAAGCATTGTCAAACGATCCCCTTTCAATAGGTCCCATCAGGTCAACACATTTTTTCAGACTAGTCACATCTACCTTGTTTACAGCGGGGTACCTTGGAGTATATACCGTTTCCCTTCTAGATTCCATGTCGTATCTATGACAAAAATTTCTCATTACTTGGGATTCTCGGCAAGCAAACCATGATGAAATGCAAAGATGCATGCGAAAACTATTGAAAATGTATGTTTTATGCAAAGGATGTGTGTAAATGATGATGATGTTCTATGTCTATGTAACTCAGAGACCAGTCCTTATTGGCAGTGATCCAAGTTTTTTTTCGAAAATGCGGGTCGTACATTATTTCATATGGACCGGTATGAGAAAGGCTACAGCAGTAACTCTTTCACCCCCTCTTTTTTTTTTTTAAAATAAAGTGGCTCATATGTCACTTCGTACAGACCGGCGAAAGAAAGGTTACAACGGCAACTCTTTCTCTGTTTTCTCTTTTTTTTGAAAAATCTCCTTTTCTTTTTGAAACCGTGCCTAGTTTACAATGCAGCACACAATTTGGTATGCCCCTTGTGTCCTACGAAGATGGGGACCTAAGTTCTAGGACATCTCAAATGTTCCTCCCATGTGGGTTCTAGTCACTTCCTCACCAGGTTACCAGAGCTAACTCTCTCTCACAATAGCACCCACAACGATGGAACGCCATCTGGTGTGAGGCATCATGAAAGAGCGTACTCTGGCTGAAACTTTCGTGAGAGTCAGAAGGACAACAGTCCAATTGCCAGTCACTACTCGTTTCCACTCTCCTAAGTTTTGTCAGACCTTGGGTTTTAGGCCCCTCTCGAAGCACAATAAGCATAAGGTGTTAGTGTGTGTAGCGAGGACATACCTCCTAAAACTACCCGCATATATCCCCACCTGCGAAGAAAAACCCAGAACAATCCAGACAATAGCAAGCGATAACATGTTGTCTACACTAGGGTTCAATATCAAATAAGCTAGCCTAGGGTTTCAACAACAATCAAGCGCTTTGTTTACCTCAAGAAAGGGGGCCGAGAAGAGGGGAACATAACAAGATGGGGGGGAACTGCATGAGGGTACTAAGCACATAAGCAAAGACGAGGAAAAATAAACATGGAAGGAGAGAAAACAAATGCGCATGCATACAACATGATAAGAAGAGAAAACCGAAAAGGGATAGAAGCAAACAAAGTATCCAAATCACATCGATAGCACACTAAACCACACATTTAATTAGTTAGGCTTGACCCACTTAAAAAAAAAGAAAAGTCCCCAGTGAAGTCGCCAGCTGTTGCGCCCGAAAAAGTCCATGAGGGAATCTTTCTTCGTTTACAACTTTTTAAAAAATCAATGAAGTCGCCACCAATATTTTTTATAAGGGAAATATTGAAGAAAACCTTTTTGGAAAACGAATGGCCTTTTAGAAATTGGAGAATTTGGGTTCAGGGGTCGGTTAGGCATGGGGAAGGTATTAGCACCCCACGTCTCCTTCCTATCGAAAGGGAACATTTAATTAAACGTGTGGTTTTAAGTGCTGATTTGGAAAATACTTAAATTTGCTCCTTTTTCGAAGAGAGAAATGAAAAGACTTAATGAAAATTTTTATTTTTGGCGCTTGACGAGAGTTAGCCTCTCGCTCCTACGTATCTCCTGGTGCGATGGAGAATTCAAAGCTACGTAGTTCTTGTTTATCCTGAAAAGGGTTTTTGTTTTTTAATCTTTTTTGGAGTTTTTCGCAAAGGGGTTGAGCGTTCGCAGTGACCAAACAACAATGGTTTAGAGTGGTCGCACTACTAACTCTTATGAAAATGAATTATCATTAACGACCAAACGGCAACGGCGCGAGTGGTGATTAATGATAATCGGTTTTTATTTTGAGCATTGAAAAGGTTTTCGCAATTGAAGGAGAGCGTTTGTGAGGACCAAACAACAACGGTTTAGAGTGGCCACACTACTAGCTCCCACAGGAATGAAATCATCACCCACAATCAAACGGCAACGGCGCGAGTGATCGTTAGTGATGATTAGTTTTGATTTCGACGTTTGAAAAGATTTGTTTTTGAAAAGTGTTTTCGTTGATTTTAATTGGAGAGAACGTCGTGATGAAAGGAATTTGCAATTGGATTGATTTTTGTTCGGGGAAACATTTATCCATCATTTAAAAAAAGGTTTGTGAAAAAAAAAAGTTTATTTAGGGGAAAAGAAATAAAATTTAAAAAGAAAGATAGGGGCGAAATAGTAAAATGGGGGGTGCAAATAAAAGGAGGGCTGTATTATTAAAATGGGAGTGCAAATAGTGAGCCCAGCTCGTTTTTGGTGAGCTGGGCTGCGTTTCAAAAAAAAAAGCCATGGGCTTCAAAAGGGGGCGTACGAGGTAAACAGGGGGGTGCGAACAATGATCTGAAAATAAAAAAACGTGAAAAGACGAAAATACCCCTGCTGTGTACACTATAAATAGCTAACCTAAAATAGAAAACCCTAATTTTATCCCTTCTCTACGCGGCGCCCCACCCCAAAATAACCGAGCCCTAAAATTTTTCCCTTCTCCCCTCAATGCGCCGTGCATACCTCTCCTAAATCAGTCAAATCCGATTGTCTCCTCTCCAATGGCGGCCGATCCCCACTCTCCCCTCCTAGCTTTGATCTCTCACTCTCCAGGCCGTGCACACCGCCTCCCTCTCTCCTACACTGATGGCGAACAAAACGAAAGGGACGGAGACGGTGGTGCGAATGACCACCGCGGAGGTATGTTGGTTTGCGACGGTGATGACTGGGTGCGATTATGGTTACAGTGTTCGCGTTGGGTTGGAGGCGAAGGGACGGAGGCGATTGTAGGCGCGTGTGGTGGTCAACGGTGGGTGTTAGGGTGGATCGGTGACGAGAACCGTGGGTGGTTGATGGGTGGCTCGGTCGTTTAGTGGTGGTGCGGGCTGGACAGTGGTTCGCGAAGGAGGGAGAGATAACGGTGGCCGTTTGGTGTTTTGACGGATTGGGGGCGCAGGAAGCGGCAATGGTGGAGGCGCTGGATAGTGGTTCGCAAAGGGGGTGGTGGAGGCACTGGACAGTGGTTCGCAAAGGGGGTGGTGTTGTTTGGGTTGTTCGTACGGTGGCGGTCTACGGCGGCGGCCACCGTGAATGGTGGCCGGAGGTAAAAGTCTCTCTCTCTTCTTTTTTTTTTGGAATTTTTCCTCTCTTTTTTGTTATTTCTCTTCTCTGTGTATGATATTGTGTTGATTTACCCTTATGCTATCAAACTCGCCTTATCCTCTATTCCTTCTCAAAACTCTAACCAATTTCTATTTGTATCCACTATCTTTTATAATGACAATAACAAAAATGGAACCTTGCTGTATGTTTGCAGGAGTAATTTATAAAGTTGGAAAAATTCATGCATTTTTATTTGGATTAACAGGGTCCATGACATGCTTCTTGTTATTACTTTTCAAAAGAAAAATGAAAGCCTACGGGTCTAACAGCAAACTCACATCTTTATGTATCACAAAAAATGAGAAATGACCTTTTACTCCAGCCTCTGATATGCTCCTTATGTTTGCTTTGCTACTGAACCTTGCCTTGCCTTTTTCACTGCCACTGATGCTTCTCTTCTTATTTTGCTCAAGTGTATTAGAATTCAGTGATGAATTCTGATTTTATGGTATCTCAGTTTTTGTGTTTCTATTGTTGTGTGTATTGCTCTCTGTGATACCCCCCCTTTTTCTAATACTGGCTTCTGTTCATTGTATTTATAGGCAAAGGAATGTGGTGTAGTTGTGGTATGCTAATGCAGGGGATCAAACCTCTTGGGGGACAATATCACAACTGCTTCTGAAAAGCACAGGCAGCAGCAATGGATGGGCTGAAATGTTCTTGCCTAAAGTGTGAAAGGCCAAGGAACAAGGAGAAGGGAGCTTGAGCCCCATTCTCAAAATACCATCTTCTGCAGCAGGCTGCGCCCTGTTTCAGTTTTTTGTACTGTTTTTTAATTTTTTTGTAAAAAGAGTTGACTCTCTTTTTGTACTATTCTGCATCTCTTTCTTTTTCTTTTTTTTTTAAATTTTGTTTGCAAATGTAATAAAAAAAAACAGCTGATTTTAATTTATTATGACTATATTTATTATTATTTTATTTTTCTTTTATGATAATAAAAGCGGTAAAAACAACGCGCACCGACGCGACGACTCACATGACTCGGAACGAAACGCGCATTCGACTTAAGACTAGGGACACGTACGCGATTTGAATACGCACGCGCGCACGTTTTTAAAACCGATTTCATTCTATTCTCACTTTTCTAAAAACGGTAAAAATAAACACGCACCGACGCAATTACTCACGACTCGAGACGAAATGCGCGCTCGCGTTATTCATTATTTCATTATTTATTTTTGGATTCTTTTTTCTTTTTTTTTTTTTGAAAACAACGAGCGCCAAACAAAATCGTTGCACGAGAGTGCCAAATACACCCGCATTTAGAACAATATGCGAAGCGATAAAATTTTTGGGATTTTTCAATTAGGCGGACAAAATTGGGGTATTACAAACTATATAAGGAAACAAATCGAATTTGGGAACCCTAATCTTCTATTTCCCTTCCAGCGCCGCATCCACCCTAAATCGCGGAGAGAGAGAAGTGAAATTTCTGGTGAGAGAGTGAGGGTTTCACGGAGAGAGAGAGAGAGAGAGAGGAAGGGACGGAGAGGGTTACGACGAAGGTGATGGATGGGAGGGGTTGACGGCGGTGACCGGCGATGTTGAACGCCAGGCATCGTGGCGGTGAACGGCGGCGACGCGAAGAGAGAAGGAAGGGGAAATCAGCGTTGGTGTTCTGTGGTGGTGAGGGAAGAGGAAGCGACGACATTCGGCCGTTCCTTGACCGGCAGAGACAGAGGTGATGGCGACGTCTTCGGTGGGGGTGAAGACGAGAACGGCCGGACCTGGACAGTGATGGACGGCGTAAACGGGTCAACGAAGGTGGTGGACGGTGTTGAAGATGGTGCGATGACGGAGAGAGAGAGAAATCCTCACGGTGGTGATGGAGCTACGACGTGATGACAACGAGCATTAACGGCGGCTCGCGGTGGCGATGACGGCAAAGGTGCTGGGAGACGACCACCGTCACGGTGGTCGGAGCTGGTACAGTTCCTTTTTCTTCCTATTTCATTCTATGTCCTCCTATTCTATTTCCAATTCTGATTTTAAGACCTAAACCGAAATTGGTGTACATTTTAGCCTTCTGATTTTTGCCCTATTCCTAGCTTTTGAAATTGTTTCCCTTTCTAATCTGTTTGAGTTTCCTAAAAGAAAAAAACCTAATTTCTATTTTTGATTTTTGCTTACAATTTGATCTCTCTCTTCTGTTACTTCTCTGTTTCTTTTTTGTTTTGTGTTCTGATTCCTAATATTTACAGACTAACCTATTTACAGTATTTACCCTAATCTATTTACAACATAAACTAAAAATTCGATTTTTGGTTCAAGTATATGTGGATTCCAGAAGCTAGGCCGAAACCCTAATGCATCAAAATTAAAACAAAACTAACTCCATTCACAGCCCTAATACTCACGGTATCAATAAACAAAGTCTAATTATTTTTAGTTCCTATATACAATTTGATTATAATAAAGCTGCTGTTCTTAAAAAAGCCTATCATGTATTCAAATTGACAAAGTATAGGGAAAATGAAATAGTGGTAGCCAACCTTTTTTCCAGCCTCAGAAGTTCTCCTTTTGTTTGCTGCTTGCTGCTGCTATGGCTGCTGTCTATTACTGTTGTGGCCTTTCTTTGTTTCAGATTTTCTCGGTGTTTTGTGATTAGGGTTTTGGTTTGAAACCCTAATCTTTTGCTCTGAATTTCTGTTAATTTCGTGTCTGATTTTCTGTGTAATTTGTCTGTTTATTCTTGTGCTCCAGCCCCCCTTTTTATAGGTAAAGATTAGGTTTAAAACTTGATTCTCACCTGATTTTCTTTCCTATTTTGCAGGTTTGGGGCTTGGGTTGGAGAAGGTGGATGCTTGGTGAGCAAGAAAAGGGCTAGGGTTCAGCTGCTGTTTCTGCTGTTTTTGCATTTTCGTTTTTTCTACTTTTTGTGTATTTTTGGTTATTATATTTTTTTGTATTTTTTTCGCTTTTGTACAATTTGGCATTTTTTGATTTTTGGGATTATTGTAAATTAAGTTTTAATTATATTTGTGATGTCTATGAACTGCTATTTGGACAAATTTATTGTTTTTGGTCAAAAATGGAAGAGAATGATTAAATTGGGCCAAGCCCAATCCAATAACTAAACATAGGCCCAATTAGACAAATGACTAAAATAAGGCCTAATTAAAACAATTTTCTAAGATAAGGTCCAATCTAGATAAATTACTGTCATAGGTCCAATAGCCATAGGCCCGTTTACGCAAATGACTAAAACATTAGACATAAGCCCAGTTGTTAAAAAAAACTGGTTCAAAACACTAAGTGTAAGCCCAAATAGACAAGTTAACGAAATCAGGCCCAAAAGGTTGGACATAGGCCCAATTGGACAAATTGGTCTGAATCAAAAACAAAACAGATCTCGAAATGCCATGGGCTTGTTACACGGGGCTAAAACAAATACGATAAAAAGATCGGGCAAAATTGGGGTATAACAGCTGCCCCTCTTTATTTATATTTTACTAGAAAAGGTGAATGCTTTTCAGATTTTCGTAGTAGAAATAAAAATAAAGATAGAATAGACGCTAATTTTGTCCGCTTAGGGGGAATAGAAGTTATGGAAACGAGGGACGATTAACACTTGACGTATTAACCAAGAACAATAAAGAAATGATCACTGGGGATCTAGAGGAGCCCTGGGGCTCTTAAAGAGCATTTGGGCTCTAAGGGAGCACTGGGGCTCCAAGGGGTTGCCTAAACCCTAAAGGACCAATTGGGGTCCGAATGTGCACTGGGGCTTTGAAGGATTACTGGGGGTCCAAAAGAGCACAAACTAGCAATGGTACTAGTAAAATGGTATGCTCGGGGGTGGCCTTTTTCGAGCGGCCGGAGGGGCAAGATTAGGTCGTTGACCTAATTTGCTCACCTCCAAGGACGTCCGCTATGTCTTAGGCTGACACAGCTAGTCTGAAGGACCTGAGGTCGGATGATCCGTCGCGCTCAGTGGCGACATAGTGATCTTGAGGGTAGAGTTCGAAGTCGTTGCTTTGACATACTGGGTCGAACTGAACTGATGGACCTGGGGTCGGATGATCCGTCGGTTGCTCGATAACGCGATGTGCGATCTGGAATGAATGACCATTGGAGGTCTAAATTAAGACAGCGCTGGGGCTGCGAGGGACTGCTGGGGGTCCGAGATTCTGAATTGTGATATGACACCAGTGCTTGGAGCATTGACTTTGAGGGGACCAATTATTGGGATTGACACATGGCGTACTTGCCTAGAACCTAACTAATGAATGCATTTACCTGAGAAGGGAAGAGCTATCTATATTTGGCATGTCTAAAAATGCGATGAATGATGCATGCGTGCAATATAGGTGTGTGAAATGGTAGGTGTCCGATGGGATGAATGAAACGTATGTGAATGCATGATGGAATGATTTATGCTATGTGGATGATTTTTCTTTTTTGGTCCTCCTTTTTTTGCTTTTCTTTTTGGGGCTCTCTTTTTGCTGGTCCTTCAACTCGCAAGACTCCCGGCATGGGGTTACGAGGCTAGCAAGTGTATTCGTACTGCTAAGTCAATTGCGCATGATTGGGACTTATCATTTGAGATGATCGCGCATTTATTGCTCTATTCCTGTGGTTCCTTTCTTCTTTATAGGTATTTTAATGAAAGACTATATCTCTTCTGTGATTCTCGGAAATTTCGTAATGATTGTAATGCCACATGTTTCACAATCCAGTATCAATTATCACAAAACGTCATTTCAAAAATAGACGGAAGTAAAAAGAAAGAAAAGTGTTTGATATTGACACTGGAGGCCAAATGTGCAGAAGGAACACCGACTTAAGATTACGTCAGGAATTTTATTAAAAGAATAGGAAAGCTGAAATACTAAGCAGACTTCTCGGTAGTTAGTGTCCTTGAAGTAACGGTGTCGGCCATCCATGTTCACGACCTTGATCACTCATCATCCGACTTTTGGAAGTGTTGATTGCCTCAATGTTTGTTTAGTCCAACTTCGTGACCCTAATTTTTGCCTGGATCGCCCTTTAGAGTTTTCAATCCAACGGGTCGCTCTAATTTTTTGCTAGGCCGCCCTTTTGGGTTTTCAACCTAGCGAGCTTATTTTTGCTTGGCTCATTTTTCTCATTTTTCTATACTCCCTTTTTTAGGCAGCGTTCACCGGGAGTGGGGGTCTTCCCTGTCCATTTTTGTGAGAATTAAGGCTCTTCCAGAGAATGATTTCTTTACCATGTGAGGTCCTTTATAGTTCGAGGTCCATCTCCTGCGGGAATCCTTTTGGGTATAACTTTCTTGGGCACCAAGTCTCCTTAAAATTGTTGAGGAAAGACTTTCTTTTGTTAAGTTTTCTTTGTTTTTTCTGGTATGACATAAGACAACCATTCTTTTGTTTGGTGAGGTTTAGCGGAAGTACTACTCCCATCGTACAGGGTTTCCCCTGTTGAAGTATGAACTAGGTCTGATCTCCACGTGAGGTGAAATGTCACTATCATCCCTGATATTCTTCATTTGTTGTTGCAACTGCCCCATTTGTTTTTTAGGCGGTATGGGAAGGGATCATGATGCTCGACTTGGAGTCCTTACATAGTCCTTTCACCATTGTCTGTGATGATTTTTTTTAGGAAAGCCGTAACGGCTGACCAAATTTCTCGACAATCACGGATTTGTTACACCAGTGGGCGTCTTATGTCAGACAAGGCGATGTAAGCGAACTTTCTTGATTTGCTATCCTTTGGGTGTGATGTTAATTTTAACACCTTTTTGTCTTCTTCTGTGCCCATGTTGATCATTTCGTTTGATTCCACGCGAGGATGGGTTACTTTATCCTTTTGTTCTGTTATTATCATTACCTCTAGAAGAGTTTCCCAGTTATCTTCAACATCTTCCTTGGTTCGATTAATGGGGTGATCAAAGTTATGACATGAGTTACCGACGTTGTTATTTTCAAGGACAAGTTATTTAGATCTGCATTAGTAGAAATTGAAGAAGGATAAAAGAAAAAGTAAAGTGAGCAAATGAGTTACGAAGGAATTTATTGGAGAATTCAAAATGCTATTTTATTAATATTGATACCGGAAAGAAACATGCATGCCCTTATTGAAATGTCCTAAGGCTTTGGGCAGAGTTATAGGGTTTGCATTACGTAACATTACTTTGAACTGAAAATCACAAGAAAATCAACAATCTCCCAATTCATAAGTGATTCAGCTGCAGGACAAAGGTGCACAAGGTTGATGATGCTGTTTTTTAGCCATTTGATCGCCTTCAAAAGCATTGACGGATGACTTCTCATGCCCCTGGCAAAGGGTTAGCGCCTCCATTCGGAGCATCCTCATTGAAGCTCAACCATTTGGATTCGATCAGATCCTGAATCACATGTTTCAGTGCCTTACAGTTTTCTACTGAATGCCCAATTGCACCTGCGTGAAATTCGCAAGTGGTGTTCGGGTCATAGCCTCTCGGGAAAGGAGGTTCAATGGGCCTCATCGGGCGGGGGGAGATTAGGTTGTGACTAGTGAGGTGGTCGAACAGATCTGAGTAGGATGTGGGAATTGGATCGAACTGTACACGTCTCCTTTCTGGGTAGTTTGGTGGTTTATGGCTTTTAGTGGTTTGGGTAGAGAGGTGCAGGGCTCGAGGATGGTTTTTGGAAGTGTAAGAGGCTTTCACTGATCTTGTTATGGAGTTGGTTTCCCCTTCATTATTTCTAACAAATCCTGCGAATGGCTTCCTTGGGTTATTGGTTTCGGCCGAACCGTGAGAGATTTTCCCGTTTCTCATTCCCTTCTCCAACCTTTCTCCTATGGTGATCATGTCTGAGAAGTTAAAGGATACGCTCCCAATTAATCTGTCATAGAAGGGTGATTGCAACGTATCTATGAACGTGGATACCATTTCTTTCTCTAGTAGAGGCGGAACTACCTGCGCTGCCGATCCTCTCCAACGCTGGGCGTACTCCTTGAATGATTCTTTGTTTCTTTTCACCATATTCTGCAACTGTGCTCTATCGGGAGCCATATCAATGTTGTGTTTGTACTGCTTTAAGAAAGCATCAGCCAGATCTTTCCAACATAGAATGTGGGTGCGTTCCAACTACATGTACCAACTTGAGGCTGCCCCGGTCAAGCTGTCCTGAAAGTAATGGACAAGGAGTTTGTCGTCGTATGCAAATGCAGACATTCTTCTACAATACATAGTCAGATGGCTAGCGGGACAAGTTACCCCTCTGTATTTGTCAAAGTCAGGCACTTTGAACTTGGGTGGGATAACCACATTAGGGACGAGACACAGATCATATGCATCCCTTGCGCCGACATTGGATCCTTCAATTGCTCTCAGGCGCTCTTCTAGCATCTGATATTTGTCCTTGGACTGAGAGTCCTCCATTGAGTAGTTATGAGTGGGTCCTCTCATGTTGTAGTGGGGAGGAACCATTGGCATTGCAGCGGAGTTCGGTGTAGGAACATGATGAACTACTACTGGTGACGAAGTATAACCCTGCGGAATGACCTGTGGAGCAGTCGTAAGACTTGAGAAGTGAACTCGCGGTATTTCTGCATTTGTATTTTGAGCTGAAGTTCCAGCGACTCCCGAAGGTCCTTCCTCTTGATTGGCTTCCAAGGTAGGAGGAGCGTAACTAGCTGGGAGACCGTAAGGGGGCCATTGGTAGCTCTGGTTGTTCACTCCAGTTGTGTGTGGAGTCTCGGAGCTGGGAGGAGGAGGAAGACTTGTAGCCTTGTTCTCAGTATTCCCTGCTGAAACACCTTCATCTACATTTCTTCTCTCGAGGAGTTTCACGAATTCATACATTTGATCATTCAGCGCCATCATCTCCGTCATTTGATCTTTCAATACCATCACCTCGCTCATTTGATCATTTAGCTTTGCAATGTCTTCTCTCAGAGCCTGATTATCCTCTTCGACCATTTTTCTTGTTTGGGAACGAGTCCGATAGCGATGTTGACGAACCAGCTTGCCCTTTTTCTCTCTGTTTATTTTTCAATTTTTTTCTTTACGTAAGTACATGAATGGATGAATGAATGAATGTGCATGAAATGCAAATGTATGATTTCGTGTTACGCCGGGGGAAATTGTAGGTTTCTGTTCGATGCAGAACTGAAAGAAACTTATTTTATTAATGCAAATATTTGATCCATATTGTCAGAAGGAAAGTCTACAATTCCCTAGTGGTCGTAGAAATGCATGAAGAATGAAATGTTAATGTGCAATTTTTTTTTATGCCATGCAAAAGGGACAGGTAAAAATGCATGAGGTATGCTAAAAATAACATATGATTTTTTTGAGAATTTTGTTTTTAAAAGACCGGAAAAATGTATCAGTGTTTGTTTGAATGCAGGGGTATGAGGCTCCTTTGTGTCCTACGAGGGTTCCTTAGAGAATAGGTCTAGGGCTTGTTTGTTACGTGAACCTTTCAAATGGTAGCTCTAAAGAGTCCTACATAAGGTTCCTAGAGCGAACGACCCCAGTTAAGAACACTGATCAACAACAATAGGCAAGCTATTAGGAGTGCCAGCATTCTCAAGAGGGACCAAACTCTAGGTGAGACTTTCGTGACCACCCAACAGGACGCACATCCAGTAGGCCATCACTACGCAGTCTCGTTCTAACTTAGGTTATTCTCCAGTCCGGGTACAGGACTATTCTCACGCGTGTGCAAAAGTGTGATAGTGGAGTGTGTGAAGGAGCAAAATATCAATAATACCCCCCAAGCTGCAAAACAAACAAATACATATACAAAAAAGTGGTCTTCTATCCTAAGGTTTACATATCACATAAATACATAACATGCAACAAGAATAAAAGATGAAAGGGAAGGGTAAAATAGAACATTTAATTAACAACTAATTAGACTAGGTTTGACTCTCTAATATCCCCAGTGAAGTCGCCAGCTGTAGCGACCGAAAAATCCGAGTGAGGATTCCTCGAAGGTTCAAAAATGAAGCCGCCACCAAAGTTTAGTTTAAGGGCAAACATTGGAAAATCCCTTTTGGAATGGATAAGGGTCCTTGAGACCAGATTAGGGTTCGGGAGTCGGTTATGCGTGGGGAAGGTATTAGCACCCCACGACATCCTTCGTAAGGAAGGTTACCTGCTAATTAGTTGTAGAAGCTGAAGTTAATTTTGAAAACATTTATTTTTACCCTTTTATTGTGAATTTAAAAGAAAGAAGAAAATTGATATTTTATTTGAATTTAAGAAGGGATTATTTAGGAAAAGACTAAAAAAGGTTTTTTATTAGTGCAATTGACAGATGTGGGGCCCCATCTGCTCCTACGTATCTCTTGGTAGAGAATCAAATCACACGTAGTTCTTGGTAGAAAAAGTTTGTTTGTTGGTGTATTTTATTTAGGGATTTTAGGACTCCTGAGTGATCAATTCATTTGTCCTAAAATGATGACTAATCCGACTGGCTTAGTCCCCTACTTTGTGAAAATGGAGTTTTTGGAGTTTGGAAGATGGTTTGATGTGTGGTGGTTTGATTTTATTTGAATAGGGGTTTTAGGACTCTTGATCCGTACGGTTCATTCGTCCTAGAACGCTGACTAACCGGACTGTACAGTCGACTTAATCCCCTATTTTGAAAATTTGATTTGTGGAAAGAAGTGTGTTTGTGTTTATTTAAATTTAGAAATTTGTTTGTTTTAAATAGGGATTTTAGGCCATGATCCGTAACGGTTCATTAGTGACCTAAAAAGCAGACTAACCCGACTGTACAGTCGACTTAGTCCCCTATTTATCATTTTTGAAAATGAAATATTTATTTATTTGTTTTTATAGGTTTTTTGTAAAAGAAAATAATAAAAAACGAAAAGAGGGGGCGCGGTAGTAAAATTGGGTGCAGTTTGCAGGAAGGGAGTTGTATTATTAGAACTGGGTGTGAAAAGCAAGCCCAGTTCGTTTCAGAGTAGCCCACAAATTATGGGCTTTCCATGGGGTTGTATGGGGTAAAACGTGGTGGTGTAAAAAGCAGTCTGATATATTAAAAACAAAATTAAAAGGAAATGAATATTTGGGTGAACTATATAAGGAAACAAATCGAATTTGGGAACCCTAATCTTCTATTTCCCTTCCAGCGCCGCATCCACCCTAAATCGCGGAGAGAGAGAGAAGTGAAATTTCTGGTGAGAGAGGGAGGGTTTCACGGAGAGAGAGAGAGGAAGGGACGGAGAGGGTTACGACGAAGGTGATGGATGGGAGGGGTTGACGGCGGTGACCGGCGATGTTGAACGCCAGGCATCGTGGCGGTGAATGGCGGCGACGCGAAGAGAGAAGGAAGGGGAAATCAGCGTTGGTGTTCTGTGGTGGTGAGGGAAGAGGAAGCGACGACGGCCGGCCGTTCCTTGACCGGCAGAGACAGAGGTGATGGCGACGTCTTCGGTGGGGGTGAAGACGAGAACGGCCGGACCTGGACAGTGATGGACGGCGTAAACGGGTCAACGAAGGTGGTGGACGGCGTTGAAGATGGTGCGATGACGGAGAGAGAGAAATCCTCACGGTGGTGATGGAGCTACGACGTGATGACAACGAGCATTAACGGCGGCTCGCGGTGGCGATGACGGCAAAGGTGCTGGGAGACGACCACCGTCACGGTGGTCGGAGCTGGTACAGTTCCTTTTTCTTCCTATTTCATTCTATGTCCTCCTATTCTATTTCCAATTCTGATTTTAAGACCTAAACCGAAATTGGTGTACATTTTGGCCTTCTGATTTTTGCCCTATTCCTAGCTTTTGAAATTGTTTCCCTTTCTAATCTGTTTGAGTTTCCTAAAAGAAAAAAACCTAATTTCTATTTGTGATTTTTGCTTACAATTTGATCTCTCTCTTCTGTTACTTCTCTGTTTCTTTTTTGTTTTGTGTTCTGATTCCTAATATTTACAGACTAACCTATTTACAGTATTTACCCTAATCTATTTACAACATAAACTGGAAATTCGATTTTTGGTTCAAGTATATGTGGATTCCAGAAGCTAGGCCGAAACCCTAATGCATCAAAATTAAAACAAAACTAACTCCATTCACAGCCCTAATACTCACGGTATCAATAAATAAAGTCTAATTATTTTTATTTCCTATATACAATTTGATTATAATAAAGCTGCTGTTCTTAAAAAAGCCTATCATGTATTCAAATTGACAAAGTATAGGGAAAATGAAATAGTGGTAGCCAACCTTTTTTCCAGCCTCAGAAGTTCTCCTTTTGTTTGCTGCTTGCTGCTGCTATGGCTGCTGTCTATTACTGCTGTGGCCTTTCTTTGTTTCAGAATTTCTCGGTGTTTTGTGATTAGGGTTTTGGTTTGAAACCCTAATCTTTTGCTCTGAATTTCTGTTAATTTCGTGTCTGATTTTCTGTGTAATTTGTCTGTTTATTCTTGTGCTCCAGCCCCCCTTTTTATAGGTAAAGATTAGGTTTAAAACTTGATTCTCACCTGATTTTCTTTCCTATTTTGCAGGTTTTGGGCTTGGGTTGGAGAAGGTGGATGCTTGGTGAGCAAGAAAAGGGCTAAGGTTCAGCTGCTGTTTCTGCTGTTTTTGCATTTTCGTTTTTTCTAATTTTTGTGTATTTTTGGTTATTATATTTTTTTTGTATTTTTTGGGCTTTTTGTACAATTTGGCATTTTTTGATTTTTGGGATTATTGTAAATTAAATTTTAATTATATTTGTGATGTCTATGAACTGCTATTTGGACAAATTTATTGTTTTTGGTCAAAAATGGAAGAGAATGATTAAATTGGGCCAAGCCCAATCCAATAACTAAACATAGGCCCAATTAGACAAATGACTAAAATAAGGCCTAATTAAAACAATTTTCTAAGATCAGGTCCAATCTAGATAAATTACTGTCATAGGTCCAATAGCCATAGGCCCGTTTACGCAAATGACTAAAACATTAGACATAAGCCCAGTTGTTAAAAAAACTGGTTCAAAACACTAAGTGTAAGCCCAAATAGACAAGTTAACGAAATCAGGCCCAAAAGGTTGGACATAGGCCCAATTGGACAAATTGGTCCGAATCAAAAACAAAACAGTGCTCGATATGCCATGGGCTTGTTACACGGGGCTAAAACAAATACGATAAAAAGATCGGGCAAAATTGGGGTATAACAGGATGTAATTAGCAGAAAAGGGTTGTATTTTAAAAAAGCTGGGGGTGTAAATATGAAACAGCTCAGTTCCACGTACCCCCAATCTCGGAGCTCGTCGATGAATTTGTGTTTTGCAAGCTGGGCTTAAGTGAGGGGGTTATATTAACAAAATGGGTGGTGCATTTATAAACAGGAGTTGTGTCATTAAAATGGAGGTGCATTTAGTAGCAGCGACCCATTTTTGCTTCAGAATCACCAGCCCACAAATCATGGACTTTTTTAGGGGGGCGCCTTAATAGAATATTGTGGTGTTACTATTAATCTGAAATTGAAATTCAAATGAACAGACTATATAAGCAACAAAAAAAAGTGAAAACCCTAATCTCTCCCCCTTTTTCCCCACGGCGCCGCACCAACCTATCTCCCTCAACCCTAATGCTTTTCTTCCTCACAGACTCAACCTTTGTTCTCCTCTCGTCACCGAGCCTCAGCGCCATGCTCATCATCTCCTCTTTCACGGCACCGTGGTCTCTCTCTCTCCCTCAACCGTGACTTCGTTTTCTCCTTCTCCTCCACCACGTCTCACACCACTCTCTTTTCACTATCAACACAACGCTCTTCGAAATGGAAAAGGGAGAGAGGGGAAACGAGAGATCTGAGTAGAGAGAAGAGGGCGGTGGGTGCGATTCGCAAAGAGAGAGGGACGATCTACGATGGTCCGACTCTGTTGGTGGTGAGGCGTGATAGTTGACGGTGCTGTAGAGGGTTTAGTCATAAGGATGGTTACTGTGGTGCGGTGCAGATGGTCGTGGGTGGTGGTTACTGTGTTCGTGTTGGGTTGTTGCGGTGGAGAGAGAGAGCGACAGTGGTGGTAAGGCGTGGGGGGTGCGATGGTGGTTTTGGGAGAGCTTGGCCGCAGTGGAGTGGCGGTTTTGTGGTCGTGGTGGTATACTGTGGGTGGTTGAAGGTGGTTGGGCGAAGGGTGATGGCCGTTGACGGTTCGGTTCGTGTCTTTGGGGTTGCACGGTGGTGATTGATGGTGCGACGACGACGAGGTGAAACGCGGAAGTGGGGGGAGGTTCACTACGTTTCTGCGATCTTGGGAAAAACGGCCACTGCCTACGGTGGCCGGAATTAATGGTATGACTCTGGCCCCTTTTTTTTTACTTCGTTTTTACATTCATGCTCCCAGATGTTCCTCTATTGTTTTTTTTTGCCTTTGTTGATTTCTGATCCCCATCTATTCCATTTCTTAAAAACTAATTTTATGTGTGATTTAGGTTAACTGTCTTTTGACTCACTGGTTTTGATTTTTCCGTTTTTTGAGAACCCAAACAGAGTAGTTAAGCTAATGATATACTAGGTGAACTTGTTTCAAAAAAAAAGACTCATCGGACCTAAACATAAAAACATGCGAACTAAAAAAAGGCCAACCTAATTTCCAGCCTCTGAAAATTTCCCTCTTGCTTGCTGTTATCCCTTCTGAAGACTCACTGCTACTGTCTTTGCTTTGACTGCTACTGCTTTTATTTTTCGTGTTTGTGAGTTGTTGTGTTTCCTCAGGGACTGCTTTGCTGCTTGTGGGAATTTTTGTGTATTTTGGTGTCAAATTCGTTGATTGTTTCGGCCCCCCTTGATTGTGCTAGTGTTGCTGCTTTTATATGTGGATGGGGGTGTTGAGGCCAGTCAGCAATTAGGGCAAAAGGACAGCATCTTTGACGGAAAAAAAGGACAGCAATTGGATAAATTTTAGGGTGCCAAGGACAGTCAAAGGAAGGACAAGGGGAAGAAAAGGGGATCAAAAGGACAGTCCTAGGGGGGAGGTGTGTTTAACTTGCACTTATGCCTCAGGTGCAACGTTCGATTCCCACGGAAGGCAAAAATTCTACAAGGGGGGTAGAGAAGACCGTGATGTAACAGTGCTGGGGTGGCCAATGCGTTGGACCTGGGCTGTTACATTTACCTGAGAAGGGAAAAGCTATCTATATTTGGCATATCTAAAAATGTGATGAATGATGCATGCGTGCAGTATGTGAAATGGTAGGTGTCCGATGGGATGAATGAAACGTGGCAGATGATGTGAGTTGAAGTTGGTGGAACATGGAGGTTGACAAACAGCGTCTGTGAATATGAATGTGATTGTGCACGATTTTTCTTCTTTTTGCTTTTTCCTTTTTTCTTAGTATGTAATGAGTGTATGAAATGTAATGTGCGAATGTGATGCAAATGTAATACTTTGATGCGAATGCCATGGTGGATAAAGGAGACACATGAATGCATGGTAAATGATATGATTGGTGATGTAGAGAGCTTTTTGGTAACGACGAGACCGGCACTTGGCACGTCTATCGAAGCAAAAAATGTTATATGTATGCAATGTGGTAAATATGCAATGTAAAAGCAAATGGACTACAAAAGCCCGTGAATGATGGATGTCGCCGAAGCTGGTCGGAGACAGAAATTGATAAGCCGTGTATGCGACTGCAGATAATATGTGAATGCAAATGTACTACTTAGATGTAGGTGCTATGGTAGATGCATGGTTTGATGTTGAGATATAATGTATGGTGCAATGATTGGATGTTTGTCGGGATATGGAATGATGTTTTTTTTTGTGTTTTCGCTTTATTGCCCTTTTTGGTATGAGAATGCGAATATGATAGATATGTAATATTTTGATGCAAACGCTATGGTGAATAAAAGAAAGTGCATGAATGCATGGTGCGATGATATGATATGATTGATTGGGATGCGGAC
>CM076851.1:62185967-62277928 GCA_039519185.1 Astragalus membranaceus | reverse complement strand
GCTACAATGAATATTTGGGATCGTCATCCCCATGGTATCTTTTAATTTAATTAGACACTTAAGTCTTTCACTTGACACTTGGATTCTTTTCACACTCGATACAAAACTATTCGGTTCGAGCTTATCCATAACATAATGTTATTCATTTATCATCATGAAAAATAGACGATTCGGTGAATCAAAGTATTCAATTATTAATGGGAAGGGTTAAGGAAGGGATTGGGAGAGGTTTGGAATCAAAAGGTGTTTTAAAAACAATGACAGAAGTAAGGGCCCGGTCTGGGCTCATTGGTGCACGGTCTGGGCTCACTGCAAAAAAATTTGCAATGAGAGTACCGGACCCAGGCACACGGTCTGGGCTCATTGCAAAAAAATTGCAACGTGAGTATCAGACCCAGGCGCACGGTTCGAGCCTAGGGGCGCACGGACCGGGCCTATTTGACAGCTTTGAAAAAATGTCCGTTTTCGTGCAATTTCGCTATTTCGTTCGATTCCGTTATTCGTTCCACTCGATTCCTAACTTAACGACAGTCTATAAAAGTACCAAAAACATGTTCAATCAACCAAACACACAACCAATCATACGAATCTAACAAGTTGGGAAATTCCAAACCAAAATTTGTCAACAATTCGATTTAACGGTTTTTAAACGGAATCACTATACAACCAACACATAACCAACAAAAACAGCCACATACTATACAAATTTTATCGATGAAACCCTAGAACGGAGTAAGAACTCACCTTGAATTCGAAGGGGAGTTTGAAAACGAAAGCAAAACACACGAACAAACACGAAATGGTTCCCAAAGCTAACTCCAACCGAAACCCACAGCCCCAAAACTCCTCCAAACAGTTCCAAAGCCAACCCCAAGGCAACCCTAGCTGGTCTTACTCGAAATTGTTACCCAAACAGCAACCAAAACCCTTGATTGAGCCTCCAAAACTCCAAAGTTCAGAAAATGGAAAGATAAAACTTCAACTCTCCTTATTGGAGCTTGAGGTGCGAAAATGGTGATTAGAGGAGGAGTGGGTGTTTGCTGGTAATATTGGTATCAATAGAAAGGAAATGTAAAACTGATTCTAATGGAGGTGAGAAGAAGAACACGCAATGAAAATCTCACTCTCCCACTTCTCTTCTTCCCTTCATCTCCTTCTCTCTCCCAAGCTTCTCACTTCTTTCTTTTCTTTCTTTCTCTCGAGCCCTTTCTCCTCTCTTTCCTCAATTTCTCTCTTTTATCCCTATTGTGGATAAGAGAGTTTGTGTGGGTGTTAATGTGTTGGGTATTGGAAATACCAATTATACCCTTACCCTTTCTCTTAATCACTAATTGATCCTAAATTTTATTAAATCCTTTATTAATTAATGCACTAATATACATAAATTTTAATTTTAGACAATCAATTAATAAAATTATCAACCAAGCACTATTTCAAAAATAATTAAATGGTTCAAGCATCAAAGTAATTAAAATAATTACTTTGGGATGTTACATGGCAACCAAGGCCCCTATTCTAATATAGTCCCCTTCAACATTCTTTCTACCGCGGACACTCTAACCACACTTCCAATGCTAATCACGCCGTCAACATCTTCTAGAAACGCTTTAAACTTAAAAGTGTGCCCATTACTGGCTCACGGTATACCACGGAAGCCAAGCTTCATAACCTCTAAGGTTTGCCAAAATGCTCTCCCACAATTTTGACATTCTCTTCCCTTTGATGAGCTTTTGGTCGTCCACCCTTAAAGCCCTCATCTTTCCATGGGAACTCTTAACCCCCATGGTGCTCGATGTCGCCGCTATCTTGGGTCTCCCTGCCGGCGGTCATGACGTCCATACCGATCCTGACTTCCCTGGCGATGACTTGGAGTACACCCATGACCTGGCTTTCCACAACCTACTAACTTGGAATGCCAACTCTTCTACAGCACCAACTCCTTCGGAGTGATCAAAGAGTTTTGACCCTTTGTCTGCAGGCTACTCTCAGGCCAGGGTTACTCCTAGGGTTTGTTATTCCTAGCCCTCCTCTATAAGGGCATGTATAGCCTCCTGAGGCAAGTGAAGGACACAGGGAACTATGCCAAGGCTGAAAATCCCATATGGTTTCTGCAATTGCGGGCTCACCTTTACTTCCCCAACATCTCCTCGTAAACAAGTATCTTACCATTGAAGCCTGTCACCCAAATTTCGTAGCAAGATAGTTTGGCCTTGGGCAGCACATCCCAATACCCCATGAATCGAAGGCACCCTCTCTACATAGAAGGAAACTCCTATTGATGGATCTTCGATTAGTTCTCAAAGACCATAACGATAAATTCTTGACTTTTGTGTGGGGTACCTATCGAAGGAATGTCGGGGAAACCAGTAGTTACATGAACTGGTGGCTGCTGATCAAGGAATGTATCTTTACAGATTCCACACCCGACTACGTTAACCGGTACATGGGCGCTGATGGAGGTCTCCCTGCTCAATCAGTGGCTGCCAGTTCTGATCGACCACTTATCACGGCTGTTGCGTTAAAAACACACTTAGAGCAAGTGTACTCGACCGGAGAAGTAGTATAAAAGATTATCGTGTCCACAGGGATTAATTAGCAAGTACCAAACTAATCAAGATTATTTATTATTTAGACGAACAAATATTTGATGACTATAGAAACAAAATAAAAATAACTAAATAACTAGAATTAAAATACTAGATTTAATAACTGGAGAGAGGTCTAGGGTCACGGTTTCACTTGCAAGATTCGATTCCCCCTATGTCTAATCCTACCTGAATTCCCTTATTTTACTTAATTACCAATCCCTTTACTAAAACTATTAATCCGTTTGGTCATTCGCGATTAATATTCTTTTTTCTAAATTAACCCTCGTTTGGTCATGCAAGAATTTAAATTCAGGAAAAGCATAAAGAGCAAAAAGGTTGAATGATTGGAAGACTAAATTATGGTTTGGTCATGCCCTAATTATAGCCCCAATTATCCTATAGGTCCACCAACTAATTGCAGTACGGTCGCTGATCAACTAATTGATTATAAACATGCAAAAGGTAGCTAATCCTAATCATGTGATAAAAAGAATAGGACAATATTAATTAAAATAAAAACAGGAATTCAAACCAGAAATTAGAACATAAAAAGGTCTCTAAACATGCAAGATCCACCTAAGACCATAGAAGAGGATTTAGCTATCCATAGTGTTTGAGAACAATAAAATAAAATTAGGAGTCATAAATTACAGAGATAAAAATAACCCGGAATAGAGAATTTTCTGATCCTGAAAATTTAGTCTCCTTTTTCTGCTCCAGAGCTCTCTCACGGTGTCAAAAACGAGTACCAAAACTCCCTCCTCTCCTTGCCGTGTGTACTGTTGCTTCGTATTCGGGTGTTGGTGCGTGATTATTTCATTCACGTTGTGCGGCTACTGTCTATAATGCTTTGTAATAGGGTTGTGTACTTTTTTCTTTTTTTGATTTGCTGTGGCTTCCTTTTCTTTAATTCCATCATGGGCTTCATCCTTTGTTTGTATCATGGGCTTGTCCTTCAATCCATTTGTTTTCATTTTCTTTTCATATATATATAGTTCACATAATGGAATTTCATTCTTTTTTTATCTTTTCTGCAAAAATAGAGTAAATTAAGTCAATGACTTATATAACTAGCAATATTTACTCTAAAAAGTAATCCAAAAGTATCTCTAAAAATGCACTAAGTTAGAGTTTATCAACTCCCCCACACTTAACCTTTGCTTGTCCTCAAGCAAATTTCTTGGCTCAATAAAATTTTCAAATAAATAATAGAGACTGTCAAATAAGGAACCCAAAATTAGAAGCACAATGACAGACAATAGACAGTATAGCACAAATGAGGTGTCAAAAGATTGCCCAATTAGAGGCTCATGTCCCTGAAGAACACACTTTTGTGAACAAAGGCACTCGCTCACAATCTCTCCAAGTGTTTAGGGACTAGGGAAAAATACACTCAAGTTTCAACAAAATGCACATTACCATATGTTTGTAATTTGACCAGATCTCCACTAAATAGTTCACATGCATGCAAAAGATGGGGTTTCATGGGTTGTAATGGGGCCAGGGTGAATTCATGCAAGGTAGGAAATAAGAAGAAAGGGATAATCAAAGGGCTAAAAAAAAAAGAAACAAGAAATGAATAGTAACCTTTGAAACAAAATATGGAGCTCCTATCTATTTTACAATTTTTGCCCAAACTCCAAATTAGTTTCACTTCTTCACTCTTTTTCTATTGAGTCAGCTCTTTTTGATTTGCTCTTTGCTCTTGAGAAGACTTTTTTTTTTTTTTTGGATTTGCCCTTTGGCTCTTTCATTCTTTTGATGTGCCTTTTCCTCCTTCTTGCTCTCCTTTGTTCTCTTTTTTTTTTCTTTCCAACTTTTCATTTTTCTAGAGGAAAAGGTACTTGTAACCACATTAGTCACTCTTATTTTGTTTTTATGTCCCGATGAGATAGACACTTGAAATACAGGACAAAATTGTAACTTTCATTAGTTGCTCCAAATTTAATTTCAAATGGTTACCAAAAAAAAAAAAGAAAAAATTATATCTAGGTACCAAAGAAAAAATATAACAAATAGGCTCAAATGGGGCAACTAATGGATAAATTCAACAAACAATTCTGAGGCCAGAAAAATACCTAAATTCCCCAAATCTTTTTACATGATGCAAATCAATTTTCGCCTTGAAATGGTCAAAAGACAAATTCTAGAATGTAACAAATTGGGAAACACACTCATAGAAAGAAAAGGGATAAATTTTTTTGATTTAGTATCAATCCCCTTATGAAGGCTCAGATCTCACATTTAGAAGCTAGTTCACAAAAAGTACTCAACAGGCACAAATGCTAATTACCTGCTTCCTAAGGACATCCTCACAGTTACAATTAAGCACAAGTCTGTCAAGTAAATTAATTATGGGATCCCCTAGAGGCAAAATCTCTATTTTTTCTTCAGTTTCTATATCCAAAACTAGCCAGAAAAAAAATGCTATCAACATATGTAGTGGGTATATGCATTAATAGAGATGAATTGACAAAGTTAAACTATCCTCCCCCACACTAGCATAAAACATGGCCCTCAATGCAAAATATCAAATTGGCACAAAAATAAATAAATGAGAGAGTAAGAGTGACTTCCCTGAGAGAGCTTGTATTTTGAGCTTATTCCTAAAAAAAATGAAACAAATTAAAAGTAAAAATAACTGAAAATAAAACACAGGTTGCCTCCTGCGAAGCGCTTGTTTAACGTCGTGAGCCTGACTATAGTTGGTGCTTAATCAGGGGGTTCTCCAAGAGCAAATTTTACATCTAACGCAATACACCTTCTTAACTTTCTAACCATGTGGTTAACATTGTTCTTTCTTTTTCCACGTGGTGGATGAACTTCAAAGGATGGTGAAATTTTTATTTTATCTCCATCCACCACTATGCTAGGATCCTGCAAAATAAGATTTTTTTCCAAAAGGTCCTGCATCTTTAATTCACAAAAAATGTTAGTTTCAACCACATCATCAAAATAAGGAGAAATTAAAGAAGAGAAAATTTCATTGAAATTTAAAGCTTTAATAACATCATCTTCTTTACCATTCCTTAAAGTTACCTTTCCCCGGTGAACCTCAATCACAGCATCACCAATGGTTAAAACAATTTGCCCAAAAATGGGCGCTTTCTCCTCTTTCTCCAAATCCAGAACCAATGGATCTTTCTCATTCTCCTCACAACCGCTCTCATTAATAGGATCTTTTGTTTCAATATGACTCCCTTCAGTAGGAGCTACTATTTTGATTTGACTCCCTTCAGTAGGAGTCTCCTCATCTTTCTTGAGAGCTTCTTCATCCAAATTATATTCCATGGAGACAACTTCATCTCTCGTAGGAATACTTTTTTTGTATTGCTCAGCTTCTTTATTTTGGGTCGACTTAGTTTGTGAAGGAGTTTCTTGGGCCTCTTGAGATAACAAAGCAATGAGACTTGAGATTTGACCATTCAGGCTTTCAAAATTTTCAAGTGTCTGCTGCATAAATTTGGCCAAGACCTCATTGACATCCGACTTTTCCTCCTATTGCCTTTGCACTTGTAGTGACTCATAATTATCCCAGTGGGAGGAATAAGGAGGTGGCTCATAGTCATCCCAATAGTCTGAATAAGGTTCATAAGGAGGAGGAGAAATTTGCATCTGACATTGAGACATATACCAATATGACTTTTCCAAATTCCTTTGTGCCTCTGCATCTCTAATATAATCTCCAATTGTCTTAACCATGATTTAAACTTTTATCTGCAAAAAAAATGAATTGCAGCGGTCTCTTGGGAAAGTATTAGCAGTTTTTTTTTGTACTTTTTTTTTCAATAAGAAAAAAAAAAGTTAATACTAGTGCATAAAAAAATGTCTAAAGCAATAAAAATCTTTTTCGTTTAATATTGCTAAATTAATCCCCGGCAACGGCGCCAAAAACTTGTTGCGTTAAAAACACACTTAGAGCAAGTGTACTCGACCGCAGAAGTAGTATAAAAGATTATCGTGTCCACAGGGATTAATTAGCAAGTACCAAACTAATCAAGATTATTTATTATTTAGACGAACAAATATTTGATGACTATAGAAACAAAATAAAAATAACTAAATAACTAGAATTAAAATACTAGATTTAATAAATGGAGAGAGGTCTAGGGTCACGGTTTCACTTGCAAGATTCGATTCCCCCTATGTCTAATCCTACCTGAATTCCCTTATTTTACTTAATTACCAATCCCTTTACTAAAACTATTAATCCGTTTGGTCATTCGCGATTAATATTCTTTTTCCTAAATTAACCCTCGTTTGGTCATGCAAGAATTTAAATTCAGGAAAAGCATAAAGAGCAAAAATGTTGAATGATTGGAAGACTAAATTATGGTTTGGTCATGCCCTAATTATAGCCCCAATTATCCTATAGGTCCACCAACTAATTGCAGTACGGTCGCTGATCAACTAATTGATTATAAACATGCAAAGGGTAGCTAATCCTAATCATGTGATAAAAACAATAGGACAATATTAATTAAAATAAAAACAGGAATTCAAACCAGAAATTAGAACATAAAAAGGTCTCTAAACATGCAAGATCCACCTAAGACCCTAGAAGAGGATTTAGCTATCCATAGTGTTTGAGAACAATAAAATAAAATTAGGAGTCATAAATTAGAGAGATAAAAATAACCCGGAATAGAGAAATTTCTGATCCTGAAAATTTAGTCTCCTTTTTCTGCTCCAGAGCTCACTCACGGTGTCAAAAACGAGTACCAAAACTCCCTCCTCTCCTTGCCGTGTGTACTGTTGCTAAAGTTAATTTTGGGAACGAATCGAGAGGTTAATAGGATCTGATTGAGGAAAATCATAGAAGGATTACTTAGGTTGAGGGGAAGCTCTCAACGCTATTGACTAATTCGGAAAGGAGCTCTGAGTTCTGTTTGATAGTTGTTTGGAGAACAACTGAGGTGATTTTCATTACTTCCGAAATTAGTTGATGTTCCCACGGTTTATTTCTACGTTTAAGATAAACGTTTCTGGTAAATCCTCATTCCATCTTCTTTCGAAAAGTGTTATCTCGAAATCTTGGGGGCGAGTCAAGAAGTTTCACAAACGACTTTCCGTCACATTTGTCAATGTGTACGAGAACTGTTATGGATTTTAGAAGAGTTGTTGAGAACGTGTTTACACCCTTCGAGGAAATCGTGTTTGTTTTTACCTCTACTGAGGAATACCAGTTTGTGGATCTCATTTTCAACCTGTATGTTTATCAAGTGTCTTATATTACACCCTTTGATTTAGATTAATCAAAGTTGGGGAGTAAACGAGGATAATTGGAATGAAGCTTCGGAAGTGTTTTCAAACGCGGTGCCGAGCCGATGTAGGCGAATGATGAGTTTCTCGTGTAGATGCGTGACCAGAGAGTTCGTATCAAGGTAGTAGTGGATCATACTTGGGGATTGATGTGCCAACTTGGGAAGAGTTCCTACGCTCATTTCGTTAGTTCAAGATTGTTTTCCATCAACTTAAACCTTTCTGAGAATGTCGATTCTCGGTTAGTTGGATGAAAGAGTTAACCAAATTTTGAGGACAAAATTCTTTCAAGTTGGGGAGAATGTAACATCCGCAAAATAATTAACCGAATTATTTGGATGTTAACCCAATTAAATTAATTTAGTACTTGACTGGTAAATTTATTGAGTGCAAAAATTAATTATTGGTTGTCATCGGATCGTTAACCGGATAATACGGGTCAAGGAAGTTTTGGAATCGAAATAGGAGATTTCGATCAATATGGTAATTTGACTGCGTTACAACTTAAATATTAAATATATATATATATATATATATAAATATATATGTATACGGGTGTGTGTGTGAGAGGAGAAAGAATTAATTGAAAGGAAAGAAAAGAAAGAAAGAGGGGCGAGAAACAGAGAGGAGAGGAAAAAAGGAAAAGAAGAGAGAAAGAATGGGGGAGGAGGAAGAAGAGGAAAAAGGAAGGGTTTACGCTCATCGAAACGACTTCCGTCCAACACGAAAAACGTTCAGCGTTACTTCCTCTTCGATTTGGTACCAAGATCTTCATCATCAACTCACTCTCTCTCACTTTGCCATTTTCGAATTTGAGAGGAAAAATGGAGGTTTTGTGGTTCAAGCTCAAAGGAAAGCCTAGAATGGTGGTGAGGAGCGAGCTCAAGGTCGAATACGCGAATATTGGAGTCCGATTTGGAGTTTTAGAAGAATTGAAGGTTAGGGTTCAAATTGGGGTTTTTGGTGAATAGTAGCTTTTGAGATTGAAGAAGATGATGAATAGTGCCCATGGAGGATTTCGAGGAATTCGACATTTCGGTCAAAAGCGGTTTCGTGATCGAGTGGGAAGCTTTGGAAGCGGATTGGGTGTCGCCGGAGCGGGGAGCGTTCGTGTGGCTACTCGGTGATTTCGGCTCGATCGTGGTTCACGCTTCAAGGGTGAGTTCTACTCACGTTTAGGATTTTACGTTTCGAATTAATTGATAAACTGTTTATTCGCTTTCGCTGGACTGGAATATTATGTGATACTGTCTGATTCGGGTTAGGAATCGATTGGGGCGAGTCTCGGGTTGCGTCGTGTTAAAAATGGAATTTTTGGTGATTTGATTCGAGAGATTTTGATTTAAAACCGTTATTTGGAAAATCCCCGTAATTTGATAAACTTCAATTTGATTAAGATTTTGATTGATTGTTTGATGTTGATTGGGTTTGATTATATGTGTGTGAAAACTGTTTTCGATCGGAATTAAAATCGGAATTGAGCGGAATCGCGGTTTTCGCGCGAAACCGCCAAAATCTGCCCTTGACAGACCCCCCTTGTTGTCTGTTAGCGCGCCACTGGCGCGCTGCGCGCCACTCGCGCGCCAGTGGGCAGAACCTGCTGTCAGTTCGCGCGCCTCCTGCGCGCCACGCGCCACTCGCGCGCCAGTTGGCAGAATTTCAGCAACCAAACACTGTTTTTCGTTTCGCGATAACTTTTGATCCGGGAACCCGATTGAGGTGTTCTAAGATGCGTTGGAAAGCTTATTCGGAGGCCTAACTGAATATTCTATTTTTAAGGCAAAATGAACTGTTTTTGATATTGAAAATTATGTTGAAAAGTGTCGAGTTAGTATGCGAGAGCGAATGTGGACTTAATGTTTTTATCGAAAGGTTGAACAATAGTACACGTGTGCGAATATGTTTTATTAATAATAAAGTGGACTATGAGTCCTACGTAATACGGTATAACTGACGCGGGACGATTATTATTTATTGTCTAAACCGGTCTACGATTCACGATATATAAATTATATCGACTATGGGAAACGGCCCAATGCGGGTATTGTGTTCAGTTATCGGTCAAATGTAAATGAACTAAATGTTCATGTGTCTGTAGATATATTTATTATATCGAGTTGGGTGACGACCCATGTTGACATACTAGGCGGGGAAGTCATGATCCCTTACCCTAGGCTTCGTGCCATTAGGAAACACTATTGGTATTGGGGTTCACCGGGATTTAGCACTGGATTGCAGTCGGTGTTATGTTGAAAGTTTTGTCGTACGATACACCGGGATTTAGCACTGGATTGCAGTCGGTGTCGTACTGTACGGTTCACCGGGATTTAGCACAGGATTGCAGTCGGTGCCGTACTGAGTCACAACACGTTCACCGGGATTTAGCACTGGATTGCAGTCGGTGTCGTGTTGAATTAAAATGCACGTGGTTATAAATTAATCCACGAATGAAAGAAAGTCCTATAATACGGTTCACCGGGATTTAGCACTGGATTGCAGTCGGTGTCGTGTAAAATTAAATAGGATTCATAATTGAACGATTCATAATTGAACCGGGAGTGTAGATAGGGGTCTAGGTAGAACTCACTGAGATTGTATCTCATTGTTTATATGTTGTGGTTTTACAGATAAACAGGGAAAGTGGAGATCCAAGAGGCACGAGTAGGTGGTACTCGGATGGTTGCTGAAGACTTAGCTTTTATGCTTAAGTTATGTTTTCCCTTGTTAGTTATGTATCACAACATTATGGCTTTATCTGTTGTAAAAGTTATGTATTTAATTCCGCCTTCTTGTGCGATATTGAACACTGTATTTCACTGATGGTTTATGGTCTTATTTATGTTTAAGACTGTTCTGTTGTTATTCAGTGAAAATTTTATAGTGGTGTTCAGTATTTAACAGGAAATATATCTCTGATGTTTTAGGAATGGTACACTTGGGTATTTTTACTCGATAAAAATACCGGGGTGTTACAGTTGGTATCAGAGCAGTTCGACCTAGTCGGACTTAGTTTAGGGTTGAGTCGATTCCTTGCTAGTCCTTTTTGTAATTACACTTGTGATGCTAAGAGACATTGAGCCTGATCAACTTAATACTTAGTGCATCATAAGCGGAATTATGACTGGATGACCAAGACGCAATCCTCGACCAAAACTAGAATCTCCAACCGGTGCATCCTCAGGAAAGGTGACATGACGGTGGAAGAATACACCGCTAAGTTTGAGGAGTTGTCTCAGTTTTACCAAGTGGTAAAGTAAGCTTCGGAAGACGAACGGAGAATGCAGAAGTATAAGACGGGCATAAGTGTTTTAATGATTTATGGTCTCAGTTCTTATACTATTACCAATTATGTTGCCTTAGTGCAATCAGCCTATGTCGCCGAGGATGATCTCATAGGAAATATGGGAAAGGAAAGAAGGTAGTTGAATTATCAACTTCGAATGCAAAGTCCTAAGATAATTTCATCAAAGGAAAAGCAGATGCAATTCTTTGATTCTTCAAAGGTCAGAAGATGTTCTAACGGTGGAAAGCCTCACAGCGGTAATTGCAAGCAAAGATTTAATCGATGCTATTATGGAAATGCAGAGGGTCACTATGGTAAAGAGTGCCCCGTAAGGAAGAGTTTAAAGGAGTTACAAGCAGCTCTAAGGCAAGGACGAGTCAACATTCTGGATGTTTAGGCAGTTACGACTGCAGACAATCTACTGAGGAGTATGAGATCAGTTTTCAATAACTTGATCAGTATATTATATGATTCGGGTGCAACCTATTGCTGTATATCCCGATCGCATGTGAATCGGTTGGGATCAGCCTTATCATCGCTATCCGAGCCGATAACTATTTTAACTGCTGCTAAGGGTCGTGTCCAGACCTAATCTCTGTATAGAATTATCTACTTGTCATAGGAGGCAGAAATTTCATTGTAGAATTTATTGTTTGCCTATAAGAAGTGTGGACACCATTTTGGGTATGAATTGGATGACTACGAATCATGTGACAAATGTCCGTGTTAATTAGCTACCAGCTTCGCTTCAGAATCAGTTGAATTGTCTAGGACAAATTCTGAAGCGGTTACCTAGTTCACCTTAGACGGTCAATCTTCATTCCAAAGTGCGGAAGCACAGGTTAGTATGTTATCTGCATCCACTGGAACTAGTATTAGATTTATCATCTGTACAAGTTGTGAATGACTTTTTGGATGTTCTCTGGATGTTTTTCTGGATGAAGTTTCTTCCGTACATCCAGAGCGAGAGGTAGAGTTTTCTATAGAATTGATTCCGGTACAGGATCAATATCTACTGTTTCTTATTGAAGGTTTCTTCCGAGTTAAAGGAAATGGAGTCTCAACTGGAAGAGTCGATGTTAAAGAAATTTATTCGACTGAGTGCTTTTCTAGGGAGTGCTCTGGTGTGGTTAGTCAAAAGGAAAAATGGTAGCATGAGATTGTGCAATGATTATTGACAACTCAACAAGTGACGATCAAGAATAAATATCCCTTACAAAGGATAGACGAATTGCTTGAACAATTTGAGGCGCTGCAGTGTTTCTAAAGTTGACCTGAGGTCAGGATATCATCAAATAAAAGTTAGAGCCTTAGAAATTCCGAAGACATCTTTCTGTACTAGGTATGGACATTACGAGTTCGTAGTGATGCCCTTCGGTTTGACTGATGCTCCAGCGGTATTCATGGATTACCTGAACCGAGTTTTTCCTCAATTACCTAGATCAATATGTAGTCGTTTTCATTGATGATGTCGTTGTGTACTCGAAGACCATTGAGGAGCATGTTCAACACCTTCGCATTGTTCTGAGAGTACTCCGAGAAAATAAGTTGTACTTGAAGCCTTCGGAGTGTGATTTTTGGGTGCCAGAGTAAAGTCTTTGGAACAGGTGATTTCCCAAGTCGGGAGTTTCTGTAGATCCCAGTAAGAAGGAAGCGGTGTTGAATGGGAGTGACCGACATCAGCCGCAGAGATCAAAAATTTCTGGGTCTAGCCGGTTACTATAAGAGATTTGTTAAAGGGTTCTCACAGTTAGATTTCCACTTACTCGGTTAACTCGTAAGGGTCATCCGTTTACGTGGGATGCCGATTGTGAAGAGTGTTTTCAAGAGTCGAAGATTTTGACTTCTGCTCCAATCCTGGTTCCTCCGGATCCGTCATTGGAATTTTAAATTTTCGATGACGCTTCAGGGAGGGGTATAGGATGTATTCTAATGCAAAATCAACAAGTGGTAGCTTATGCGTCCAGACAATTAAAGTCTCATGAGAAGAGTCATCCGACTCACGATTATGAGTTGGCAGCTATTGTGTATGCACTGAAGATTTGGAGACGTTACCTGTATGGGTCTCGTTTCGATGTCTTTAGTGATCACAAGAGTTCAAAGTATCTGTTTGATCAGAAAGAACTGAATAGCGGGCAGAGAAGTGTGTTGAGCCATATGAGGATCTCTAGTTCCCTAAGGGATTCTATACGCTTAGCACAGGAAGTCGATGTGAAGCCACAATCACAAAAGGTATTTCCAGATTTCACCATGGATAGTGATAGAGTCAGTTGTTTCAACGGTAGAATCTGTGCGCCCGATGATGAGAACAATAAAAGGCAAGTGTTAGAGGAAGCACACCGAAGTTTACATTCTGTTCCAGGGTGTACAGAATATAAAGCAGAGGTATTGGTTTGTTAACCTCTCTTTTGTGAAGGTCAACAATGAGATAGTATTATGAGATTCCGTTTGACAAGGCGAACGTGAATACGAATATGTAAATGAGGTAACTGCTGACTGTTTTCACGTTGCGAATAAACATCAAAGGATTAATTGATGGATCTGCTTGCAAGTGACTGAAATTTCCGAAGTGAAGCTTGGCGTGCGGCGTGATAGTTTTGAAAAAAATCATTTTGTGAAAACCCGCATGCTAAAGTTAATTTTGGGAACGAATCGAGAGGTTAATAGGATCTGATTGAGGAAAATCATAGAAGGATTACTTAGGTTGAGGGGAAGCTCTCAACGCTATTGACTAATTCGGAAAGGAGCTCTGAGTTCTGTTTGATAGTTGTTTGGAGAACAACTGAGGTGATTTTCATTACTTCCGAAATTAGTTGATGTTCCCACGGTTTATTTCTACGTTTAAGATAAACGTTTCTGGTAAATCCTCATTCCATCTTCTTTCAAAAAGTGTTATCTCGAAATCTTGGGGGCGAGTCAAGAAGTTTCACAAACGACTTTCCGTCACATTTGTCAATGTGTACGAGAACTGTTATGGATTTTAGAAGAGTTGTTGAGAACGTGTTTACACCCTTCGAGGAAATCGTGTTTGTTTTTACCTCTACTGAGGAATACCAGTTTGTGGATCTCATTTTCAACCTGTATGTTTATCAAGTGTCTTATATTACACCCTTTGACTTAGATTAATCAAAGTTGGGGAGTAAACGAGGATAATTGGAATGAAGCTTCGGAAGTGTTTTCAAACGCGGTGCCGAGCCGATGTAGGCGAATGATGAGTTTCTCGTGTAGATGCGTGACCAGAGAGTTCGTATCAAGGTAGTAGTGGATCATACTTGGGGATTGATGTGCCAACTTGGGAAGAGTTCCTACGCTCATTTCGTTAGTTCGAGATTGTTTTCCATCAACTTAAACCTTTCTGAGAATGTCAATTCTCGGTTAGTTGGATGAAAGACTTAACCAAATTTTGAGGACAAAATTCTTTCAAGTTGGGGAGAATGTAACATCCGCAAAATAATTAACCGAATTATTTGGATGTTAACCCAATTAAATTAATTTAGTACTTGACTGGTAAATTTATTGAGTGCAAAAATTAATTATTGGTTGTCATCGGATCGTTAACCGGATAATACGGGTCAAGGAAGTTTTGGAATCGAAATAGGAGATTTCGATCAATATGGTAATTTGACCGCGTTACAACTTAAATATTAAATATATATATATGTATACGGGTGTGTGTGTGAGAGGAGAAAGAATTAATTGAAAGGAAAGAAAAGAAAGAAAGAGGGGCGAGAAACAGAGAGGAGAGGAAAAAAGGAAAAGAAGAGAGAAAGAATGGGGGAGGAGGAAGAAGAGGAAAAAGGAAGGGTTTACGCTCATCGAAACGACTTCCGTCCAACACAAAAAACGTTCAGCGTTACTTCCTCTTCGATTTGGTACCAAGATCTTCATCATCAACTCACTCTCTCTCACTTTGCCATTTTCGAATTTGAGAGGAAAAATGGAGGTTTTGTGGTTCAAGCTCAAAGGAAAGCCTAGAATGGTGGTGAGGAGCGAGCTCAAGGTCGAATACGCGAATATTGGAGTCCGATTTGGAGTTTTTGAAGAATTGAAGGTTAGGGTTCAAATTGGGGTTTTTGGTGAATAGTAGCTTTTGAGATTGAAGAAGATGATGAATAGTGCCCATGGAGGATTTCGAGGAATTCGGCATTTCGGTCAAAAGCGGTTTCGTGATCGAGTGGGAAGCTTTGGAAGCGGATTGGGTGTCGCCGGAGCGGGGAGCGTTCGTGTGGCTACTCGGTGATTTCGGCTCGATCGTGGTTCACGCTTCAAGGGTGAGTTCTACTCACGTTTAGGATTTTACGTTTCGAATTAATTGATAAACTGTTTTATCGCTTTCGCTGGACTGGAATATTATGTGATACTGTCTGATTCGGGTTAGGAATCGATTGGGGCGAGTCTCGGGTTGCGTCGTGTTAAAAATGGAATTTTTGGTGATTTGATTCGAGAGATTTTGATTTAAAACCGTTATTTGGAAAATCCCCGTAATTTGATAAACTTCAATTTGATTAAGATTTTGATTGATTGTTTGATGTTGATTGGGTTTGATTATATGTGTGTGAAAACTGTTTTCGATCGGAATTAAAATCGGAATTGAGCGGAATCGCGGTTTTCGCGCGAAACCGCCAAAATCTGCCCTTGACAGACCCCCCTTGCTGTCTGTTAGCGCGCCACTGGCGCGCTGCGCGCCACTCGCGCGCCAGTGGGCAGAACCTGTTGTCAGTTCGCGCGCCTCCTGCGCGCCACGCGCCACTCGCGCGCCAGTTGGCAGAATTTCAGCAACCAAACACTGTTTTTCGTTTCGCGATAACTTTTGATCCGGGAACCCGATTGAGGTGTTCTAAGATGCGTTGGAAAGCTTATTCGGAGGCCTAACTGAATATTTTATTTTTAAGGCAAAATGAACTGTTTTTGATATTGAAAATTATGTTGAAAAGTGTCGAGTTAGTATGCGAGAGCGAATGTGGACTTAATGTTTTTATCGAAAGGTTGAACAATAGTACACGTGTGCGAATATGTTTTATTAATAATAAAGTGGACTATGAGTCATACGTAATACGGTATAACTGACGCGGGACGATTATTATTTATTGTCTAAACCGGTCTACGATTCACGATATATAAATTATATCGACTATGGGAAACGGCCCAATGCGGGTATTGTGTTCAGTTATCGGTCAAATGTAAATGAACTAAATGTTCATGTGTCTGTAGATATATTTATTATATCGAGTTGGGTGACGACCCATGTTGACATACTAGGCGGGGAAGTCATGATCCCTTACCCTAGGCTCCGTGCCATTAGGAAACACTATTGGTATTGGGGTTCACCGGGATTTAGCACTGGATTGCAATCGGTGTTATGTTGAAAGTTTTGTCGTACGATACACCAGGATTTAGCACTGGATTGCAGTCGGTGTCGTACTGTACGGTTCACCGGGATTTAGCACAGGATTGCAGTCGGTGCCGTACTGAGTCACAACACGTTCACCGGGATTTAGCACTGGATTGCAGTCGGTGTCGTGTTGAATTAAAATGCACGTGGTTATAAATTAATCCACGAATGAAAGAAAGTCCTATAATACGGTTCACCGGGATTTAGCACTGGATTGCAGTCGGTGTCGTGTAAAATTAAATAGGATTCATAATTGAACGATTCATAATTGAACCGAGAGTGTAGATAGGGGTCTCGGTAGAACTCACTGAGATTGTATCTCATTGTTTATATGTTGTGGTTTTACAGATAAACAGGGAAAGTGGAGATCCAAGAGGCACGAGTAGGTGGTACTCGGATGGTTGCTGAAGACTTAGCTTTTATGCTTAAGTTATGTTTTCCCTTGTTAGTTATGTATCACAACATTATGGCTTTATCTGTTGTAAAAGTTTTGTATTTAATTCCGCCTTCTTGTGCGATATTGAACACTGTATTTCACTGATGGTTTATGGTCTTATTTATGTTTAAGACTGTTCTGTTGTTATTCAGTGAAAATTTTATAGTGGTGTTCAGTATTTAACAGGAAATATATCTCTGATGTTTTAGGAATGGTACACTTGGGTATTTTTACTCGATAAAAATACCGGAGTGTTACATAATGGAATTTCATTCTTTTTTTATCTTTTCTGCAAAAATAGAGTAAATTAAGTCAATGACTTATATAACTAGCAATATTTACTCTAAAAAGTAATCCAAAAGTATCTCTAAAAATGCACTAAGTTAGAGTTTATCAACTGCTGCCGAACCTTCCACCCGCCAAGCAAACAAGAAGAAGAAGACGATCCTTCCAAATCATTCCCCTCAACAACACTCCTCTCCTCGACTGAGATCAGCGGTTGCATCTGCACATGCTTCATGTAAGTCTCACATTCAACCGAGTCCTTTTTCTTTGCCTTTAATTACATTGCCGCCCTCGGCTAACAATCCTCTTTGTGCAGGCCAAGAATCACTGGTTGCCCATCTAGATGACGAAGATGATGAAGAAGACAATGTGCCTATCTTGCATCGAAAACGAACTCGGAGTCTTCTTGTGCAAACATCTCCTCGTCCAAGCACACAACCTGCATCTCCCACTGTTGAAGAACAACCTCCTCATTTAATAAGGCAACGGGTAAGTTTATTCTTCTCTCCTTGTTCACCGCATTTGATTTTACTCTATTATAACCTTTGGTGCTCGCTGCAGAAAGTTTACACCCCATCAAGACCAAGTTCTCTCTCTCGGCCAATGCAAAGTCAAACACAGAGATCGGTAAGTAGCACTTTTACTGACTTTGTTAATCCTTTGGCACCGTCACCGATCCTAACCCACCTTTCTCTTACAGGACCACGCCAAGGGAACCCAACGCCTGCATCCCAAACTTTGTTCAATGATGAAGTTTCAATTTTGTCTTTTCCTCCGGCCCCAAGACCCTATTGTTGAGTTGGTTATGACCGAAGAAGAATTGACTCGCTATTTCCTGAGGCTGGATACTGACCTACAGAAGGTGGAAGCTGCTCTTGTCAGATACTGACCTGTAGAAGGTCGATGCTGCTCTTGCCGGAGAAATCCCCACTGATTCAGCTCGAGTTGCCGAGCTTAGAGCCCCCCTCTTCATGCTTGCAGAGTCTGCCGAGGTACCCGATTTGAAGAGGAATGCATTTCAGAAAATATCCCTTCAACTCGGTACCCTCTCCAGCCTCTTTGTCAGAGCCAAGACAACTGAGGGGGCCGCTCAAGCTTCACTTCAAGAGTTATCAAATCTCCAGGCTCAAAAGGACGGTTACAAGGCATCCTTCCTTTCCCTTGATCAGGAGAAGTGTACCATCTTGACCGAGAAAGAGAGGCTTGGCCGAAAAATACAAACCATTGAAGAGACCATCTCCTCCCTGGAGACAGAACTAGCTTCCGTCAACGACATCTCTTTCAATCTCCAACATCTATTTCCCCGCAGCTCATCTCTGGACTCCCAACTGAACATTCTCAAACCTCAAAAGGCAGGATCCAACCTCGACCTTTAGAGGAGCCGAGATGAAATAATGAGAGGAGTGGCAGCGTGAGGCAGTTACGCACCTCCTATGAGCAAGCCTTTGCCCCAAAAATCACTGAAGTCGAAGACAACCCTCCAAATCAAACCGATGTTCAACGGGACCCTCGAGATCAGAAGGCACACCTGCAGCTATTGTGCCAGATACCAGTACCATCAGGATCAATGCTTCTATTGAAGCTGAAGCGAGGATATCAAAGGAGACTGTGAAAACGAGCCCATGATAGAAGCTGTTGGAGCACCAAGTGAAGTGGTGGAGATGGTTGCAGATGTGAAGCGGCTGAACTCCTCGTGCATGTTCCCTTTCCCTCAGCAGAACCTGATACAGAAGCGGCCATCATTGAGACTCCTTTAGCTGTCGTGGGAGGCAGAGAGTATTAGGCTAGCTCTTTTTGTCAAAACCTTTGCATCTTTTTCACCTAAAACACTAGGTCGTCGGTGCGTTGCGATCCATTTTGACATTTAACATTTATGTCTATGTTGTGCCTAGCATATTTTCCAAAATTGTAGGATAATACGCCTTTAACTACTTGCCATTGATATTTCTTTCGAATTCCTCTCCTTCCAAGGAGATTAATTTATACACGCCCCTGTTGTAGACTTAACTTACGATGTATGGTCCCTCCCAATTTGGTGACATTTGCCAATTTGGTGACCATTTCCAAAACTAAGTTGCCTTCAGCAAACTTCAGGTTTGACAAGCTTATTGTAGGTTCGGGCAATTTTAATCTTGTTTAGTTCCAACTTGTTGAGGGCAGCAAACATATCTTCGTCTACCGAATCTAACACCATCAACTTGGCTCATTGATACTCCTCTAGGCCGAGTGAGTGTTTCCTAGCCACCCTTAGTGATACAACACTAATCTTGAGTGGCAATACAACATCTTGCCCATATCCCAATAGCCGTAGACTTTGAATTTCTCACAGCCCACAAGACTACATTCAAGGTTTCATGCTACCTCCTGGGCTTGTCTTCTATGTTCTTAATACTCTCAATGATTTTCTTGTTGGTGGCCTCAGCTTGTTGTTAGGACTTTGGCAAGTGTACCAAATTCGTTGCAAGTAATAATTTAAACGGTAAGTAACCGGTCGATTCCACAGGGATTGCGCGTTGACAACAATAGCAAAATTGTAAATTCGAAGATTGTAGTGATTTGGTAATTTGAGTAATAGTAACAGAACACAACGTGAATTAATAATGCGAGAAAAACAACTAGGGATCGAATCCTCTCACCTCGCCTATCACATGAACCATAGCCAATTCAAGTTAGTTATTCAATTTCTAGATTCAATTCACTAATTTAAGGTCAAGGGCAATTCCTTGTCTCAAGACCCCTATTACCCTAAGAGTTACCCTAATTCCTTAGGTGAGTCATGCCAGAGGGTAACGCATTAAGATTGAGAATTTTAATGAATTCACATAAGCTACCACATATTCCTATGATGATTACTAGCATGTGACCTAATTACCCAATTTCTAGCTACTAATTCATATCCCTATGCAATCACTAGCCTGGATCATCACAATTATCATATGTAATTGAAAAGCATTAAGAACATAGGTAATTAGACAAAGTAAATCGAATAACAACCGAATTGACTAGAACAATGGTTCACATGATAGGGTTGGGAGATTCATCTCTCCCTAATCTAAGCAATTTAGTTACAAATCATCCTAAGAGTGGAAACCAACATAAAGTAGAAAACAAACATAAAGGAAGACATTAGAACCTTCAATCCCTTGTTCCCAAGTGGTGAGAAGGCCCCAAAATCGCACCCTCCAGCTGCTCCAAAGTGTGGCTCCAAATCCCAAAACGAAGTCCCTTCAAAATTTGCTGAAACTGCTTTAAAAACCCTAATTTTCACGCACCATTGCGACGCGGCCCGTGTCCGTCGCGTCGCGACAAATGACAGAAGCTTCAGACCTCGCAAAACTGCTCCAGGTCGCGTCGCGAACCCTCCTGGTCGCGACGCGAAAAATAACAGAAAGTTCTGGTTTGCAAAATTCCTCTGGATCGCGTCGCGAACCCTCCTGGTCGCGACGTGAAAAACAACAGAAAGCAAATTCCTCCATTTTGCTGCATTTCCGGGCAAGTGTCTGGTTCGCCGAATGATGCCACAACCAAATAGAGGTCTTCAATGACCAAGTTAGCTCCAAAAGTGAAGGAATTACTTACAAATGAACTTCCTACTACAATTATCTAAAACTAGACTAAATCCCAGATAATGACTGTGATACAATGAAAAACCTGCACAATTGGTCCTAAAAATGCCTAACTTACATCATATGATTGGGAGTCAACACAACCCCAAACTTAAACTTTTGCTTGTCCTCAAGCAAACAATCAATTCAGACTGTGGCTGTTTTTCTATTTAGCTGTTACATATAATACATCAACCTTAAACACATCAGCACATCAACTATAATCATCAATCTAATACAGTGGCAGGACAAATGAATTGGAAATACCGGATCATAAGCAGGCAGCATTCTCAAGTTTTCTCTGTACGCACGTCTCACCAGTGTTTCACTCTTGAGGTGTTTCGGGTATTCACTCAATTCATAGTACCTGCATCATCGTTTCATAGGCTTGACAGAGTTCTATATCATTCTATACAAATGAATTGCATACACACATTTTGAGGACTTTAAGGGTTATAGAGGGGCTTACGTAAGGGTGGATACATTTGGATAAGTAGGTTGTACTTGGAGTTAGGCCTACCTCTCTTTTTGTCAATTTCACGCAATACTCACCCATTTTCCCAAAGCATTTAACAAAACAAGAGAAGGAATTTATTTATTTATTTTTCTCTTCTTTTTTTTTATATGTATATGTATAAACATATATACATATTTATTTTTTTTTTCTTGTTCCTTCTCTTGTATACCACCCCAAACTTATATTGTTGCTATTCCACAAGCAACCCCAAACTTAAAAATTTCCCCACTCTCACAGCTTTTGTTACCTAACTCCAAGTTAAGAATTACTAGGCTATCATTTCAGAGAAACAGCATACAATTTTTAACAATAGGCTCAGAGGGGCTAGCAGAGGATAAACATTAATTAGGTGTGGTTTGAAAGGCTCAGGGGTGCCAACAGAAATGCCTCAGTGTATATGAAAATCAAATGCAAAAACAATTAAGCACAATGTCAAGTTCTGCAGACTAATGCAGGCAAGGAATACACACAATATATATGAGAACGTGTTTAGGCTCAAACCTCACAGTTGGGATCATAGAGATGGAACTTGTGAGATGCTGCTCACCGATGATGAAGAACTTCCGCAACGTTTGTCATGACCCCTGTTATTACTTGATGATAAAACTTGAAGTGCGAGTGTCAAAAGGAAAAATGCAAACATGCGACCCCAAATGCCACAGATCATCACTATTGAAGCTGCTTTAACAAAACAAAAACAAAATATAGGGCAGTGGTGCTCCAATATCACAGAGTAAGTTATAATAATAAGTACAGACCAAAGTGCAAAATATAGTCAGAATGGGGTACAATAAAGTACTAACAAATGGTAAGTGGCTCTCACCAGTGGGTTGCCTCCCACTAAGCGCTTCTTTAACTAGCTTGACGGTTGTCAGAGGATGACTCAGTCTGGCTCAGGTGGAGAACTCAACCTCTCCAATGCCTCTTTAAATTCTTCTTGGGTACACTTTCCTTTCAGGTTGCCGTTCCTCTCGCTAGATGATGCATGAGAGGAATGTAGCAGAGGATCCACAGACATACCCATAACTTTTTTAGAATCTTTCGATACCATAAGAGAGTTCTCAAGGGATGAGTGGGGGCGAATTCTGTTTGCAACAATGGGATCAGGCGCCTCACTACCACAATACCCTTCTTTTTCCTTCTCTAGGCATATGGACTTTAGCTCATTAAAATTCACAGCTTCATCTTGGACTCTCAAGGTCAAGGTTCCATCTGCCATGTCAACTTCAGCTCTACTAGTTGCTAGGAAGGGTCTTCCCAAAATCAACGGGGTGTCATTGTCTTCATCCATGTCAAGAACCACAAAATCCACTGGGAAGAGGAATTTGTCAACCTTTACCAAGACATCTTCGACAACCCCCCAAGGATACCTTATAGACCGATCCGCAAGTTGCAACGTCATGTTGGTCAGTTTCACCTCCCCTCCGCCAAGTTTTTCCCACATAGCCAATGGCATCAGATTAATGCTTTCCCCTAAGTCACAAAGAGTCTTGTCTATGGTTACACCACCAATTGCACAAGGCATGGTGAAGCTCCCGGCATCTTTCAACTTAGGAGGCAGTTTTCTTTGAATAATTGCACTACACCCAGCTGTCAAGGCCACTATCTCATCTCCCTTGAACTTCCTTTTCTTTGTCAACAACTCTTTCATGAACTTGGCATAAACCGGCATTTGCTCAAGTGCCTCTGCAAAAGGTATGTTGATTTGAAGGCGTTTGAAAATATCCATAAACTTGGAGAACTGCTCATCTTTCTGATCCTTCTTGCTCCTTTGAGGGTATGGCAACCTTATGTATGAAGGAATTTCTTTGGGCTTCTCGTCTACCTGCAAATTTTCATTAAACAAATTTTCTTTTTGGTTAGACTTCACGGCTCCCTCATTTTTTCTTCTCAACTCATTTTCAACACCTTCATTTTTCTTTGTCAACTCCTCCCTCAACTCCTCGGTTTCACCGCTTCCTTCTCTAGGCTTGGGTGTGGGCACTTCAGCAGGGTTCAGCTCTCTACCACTTCTCAATGAAATAGGATTACAAATTTCGTGTTGAAAGTTGTGACTAGTACTAGCGGAAGAGAGCTTGTTACATGCTTCTGTAAGTTTCTTTGACAACTCCCCAACTTGACCCTCTAAGTTCTTCATAGCATTTTCATGGTTTTTCTCCATACCCTTCATAGCTTGCTCTTGAGATTGGAAGGTGTTCTTGATCAATTGCATGCACTGTGTCAGAGCATCGTCCAAATAAGTTCCTTGGTCATGAACTTGCATTGCTTGAGCAGTTGCTGGAGTTTGAGACCTCACTTCCAAAGCAGCAGCCACTTGTTGGGTGAGAGATTCAATTTGAAGCGACATTAGCTTTTGTTGAGCCAAAATTTCACTATTAGTGTCCAACTCCAACATACCCTTTGTAATTACAGCTCCACAGTCATTTTGCATGTTGTACTCATTTGAACTCATGTCCTCCACTAGCTGTTTGGCTTCCTCCCAAGTTTTAGTACCCAAAGAGCCTCCTGCCGAGGCATCTAACATCATCCGGGTTTGAGGGTGCAATCCATAACAGAAGGTTTGCATCTGCAGAAAATCTTCTATGCCATGCCCAGGACATTTCAGAACTGACAACTTGAATCTTTCCCAGGAATCATACAATGACTCGGAATCCCCTTGTGAAAAGTTGAAGATTTCAGTTCTCTTCTTGATGAACTTGGAGATAGGGAAGAATCGTTCTAGGTACTTGTTTTCAAGATCACTCCAAGCATTGACAGTTCCTGGAGGGATAGTGTTCAGCCAATCTTTTGCCCGGCCTGTTAGAGTGAATGGAAACAAGCGCACTTTCTTGGAGTTTTCATCAACCCCCTCAGGATAGGTGGTTTCACAAATCTCATGGAACTGGGAGAGGTGTTGGATGGGGTCTTCAGCATCTGACCCTGCAAACTGCTCTGATTTTAGTGCAGTGAGAACAGAAGACTTAATGTCAAAGGTAGCGGCCCATGCTGGTCGGAATGTGTAAGCCTGAACGCCCTGATTTCTCCTCCCAAAGTCATTGAGAATGCGTCTTGTGAGTGGGATTCCGGCCATAACTTCCTCTTGCCTTGGTTCATCTTCCGGAATGGAGGTTGCAGTTGAGTGTACCTGGGACCCTCCTTTGGCTTGTTGCCTTGCTAGTTTAGCTTTCTTCCGGTCCGCCTTTTCTGTTTTCTCAATCACGGGGTCAAACAACAATTCTTGCAAATTTTGCCCCCGCGTAAACAACTTCTCTACAACACTTAAACAAACCGTCAACAAGTCCAACACAATAACTAAGTATCTAGACAGAGAAATTAGACTTAACATTTTAAATGAAATAAAATAAACAGTAATCAACAAAACATAAAATTAAATACTAAGAATTAAACAACTAAAATAATAAATAAAAATTTAACAAAAGACTAAAAAGAATATATGTGCACCTATGAATCAACAAATTTAAGTAACTAAAGATAAAACAAAACAATCAAAAACTAAAAATCTAGAATCAACTCGTTTGCCTTGTCGACAACAAAGTCAACAATCCCCGGCAACGACGCCAAAAACTTGTTAGGACTTTGGCAAGTGTACCAAATTCGTTGCAAGTAATAATTTAAATGGTAAGTAACCGGTCGATTCCACAGGGATTGCGCGTTGACAACAATAGCAAAATTGTAAATTCGAAGATTGTAGTGATTTGGTAATTTGAGTAATAGTAACAGAACACAACGTGAATTAATAATGCAAGAAAAACGACTAGGGATCGAATCCTCTCACCTCGCCTATCACATGAACCATAGCCAATTCAAGTTAGTTATTCAATTTCTAGATTCAATTCACTAATTTAAGGTCAAGGGCAATTCCTTGTCTCAAGACCCCTATTACCCTAAGAGTTACCCTAATTCCTTAGGTGAGTCATGCCAGAGGGTAACGCATTAAGATTGAGAATTTTAATGAATTCACATAAGCTACCACATATTCCTATGATGATTACTAGCATGTGACCTAATTACCCAATTTTCAGCTACTAATTCATATCCCTATGCAATCACTAGCCTGGATCATCACAATTATCATATGTAATTGAAAAGCATTAAGAACATAGGTAATTAGACAAAGTAAATCGAATAACAACCGAATTGACTAGAACAAGGGTTCACATGATAGGGTTGGGAGATTCATCTCTCCCTAATCTAAGCAATTTAGTTACAAATCATCCTAAGAGTGGAAACCAACATAAAGTAGAAAACAAACATAAAGGAAGACATTAGAACCTTCAATCACTTGTTCCCAAGTGGTGAGAAGGCCCCAAAATCGCACCCTCCAGCTGCTCCAAAGTGTGGCTCCAAATCCCAAAACGAAGTCCCTTCAAAATTTGCTGAAACTGCTTTAAAAACCCTAATTTTCACGCACCATCGCGACGCGGCCCGTGTCCGTCGCGTCGCGACAAATGACAGAAGCTTCAGACCTCGCAAAACTGCTCCAGGTCGCGTCGCGAACCGTCCTGGTCGCGACGCAAAAAATAACAGAAAGTTCTGGTTTGCAAAATTCCTCTGGATCGCGTCGCGAACCCTCCTGGTCGCGACGCGAAAAACAACATAAAGCAAATTCCTCCATTTTGCTGCATTTCCGGGCAAGTGTCTGGTTCACCGAATGATGCCACAACCAAATAGAGGTCTTCAATGACCAAGTTAGCTCCAAAAGTGAAGGAATTACTTACAAATGAACTTCCTACTACAATTATCTAAAACTAGACTAAATCCCAGATAATGACTGTGATACAATGAAAAACCTGCACAATTGGTCCTAAAAATGCCTAACTTACATCATATGATTGGGAGTCAACACTTGTTCGTTATCTTGAGCATAGTAAGGCGTGAGTGCCTCTTCTTAGTGCCATATTCCTGGGCCAAGGCCACCACCCGTTCTCTTTTGAACACAGTACCTTGTTCAGTAGTAATGGTTTCGGGAATCCCAAACCTATGTATAATTTGGTTCTCAATGAACCTAATTAATGCTGCCTGCTTGACATTACCCATCGGCATAGCTTATACCCACTTAGTGAAATAGTCTGTGGCTATAATGAGGAAGTTATGCCCTATGGAGCTTGAGGGGTATATCTTTCCAATCAAGTCCATGGCCCATCCTCTAAATGGCCAAGGCTTGACAATTGGGTGAAGCTCATCCGCGGGGACCCTTTGGATGAGACCATGTAGCTGACAAGCTTCACACCCTTTTGCACACTGGAAACAATCAGCCGTTATGACTATAGATCAACCACTTCATGATGGGCCTAGACTTGTGAGATGGTCACATGACACAGTAGGATTTCTTCCTCTTGAGGCATCACAACAATACCCCTTTAACACTTTTTTGTATAGCTCATCACCTAGTAGTACATAATTGAGCGCTCTCTGCTAGATTTTGAAATCATTCCCAGCAGAAGGGTTCCGCAAATTGTCTACCAGTTGACGAATCCAGGCATCAGGGGGTCTTGCTTGGCCACTAATATGGCGACATGTTGCATGACCTCCACTACTATTTCCTTGTATCCAGAGGCTTGCCGAGCTAGATCATTTGCCTTTTGATTTTGGTCTCGGGGTATATGCATGACAATAACATCGGCAAACAACTTTAGTAAGTCGCGAGGTGAGGCACACAACTGTCTTAGCTTGGCATTATAACATTTATACTCGCCAGTGATTTTCTTGATCACTAACTGAGAATCCCCTTTGACTTCCACGTAATGAACTTTCATGGCGGCCAGAGTATCAAATCCAATGATCAAAGCCTTGTACAAGTCCAATTATTGGATGCTTTATCTTCTATCTTGCACATGAATATCCATACCCTGTCGCACGGGCTAGATATGACCATCCCAACACCTGCCCCTTTTTGGGTGCTCGACCCATCAAACGTTAGAACCCAAGCAGGCTTTAAGCCTACATAACTAACAAGCTCGGCTGGAGGTGTGGATATCTTGTGTTGCAGGTTAAGTTTTGATGATGAAGTGGTTAAGACCTAGTGATGATGAAGTGATCAAAGTCAAAGTGACAAATGGACCGAAGTCAAAATGACAAGCAGGTTAGGTTTTGATGATATGCTCAAAGCGGAAATCCAAGGCAATCAAGACTCAAGAAATAAGGGTAGCCTCTAGTCTTTGGGGCTTGTCTTAGAAAATTATGTAAGCCTCTTCTGAGGGTCAGCTCATCTCACAATGTCATGCCGTCACTATTTTTCAAATGCATGCATGCACATAGGTAAGGCACGTAAACATAAAAACCATTTTGTGAAAATAAGAAATCGATTCAAATCATTTTTCCTAAACCTTGAAATCGATTTCCAACTTTCTATGAAAGATAGAAATCCATTCACGACTTCCTTCCTAACACCAAAATCGATTTCCTACTCCTTTTTAAAGTGCATAATCGATTTTCCCCTTTAATACATAAAGCACATAATCGATTTGCTCCTACACTAAAGTCGAGCTAAGAATCGATTATTCTCTTCATACATCTAAGCATAAAATCGATTTCCTTCCTATTTTAAAGATGCATGATCGATTTCCTTCCTGTTTTAAAGAAGCAAACAATCGATTCCTTTTTACTTGCTTAAAAGACAGAATCGATTATCACTCCTAAGTATTTCAGGCACATAATCGATTATCATATTTTGGCCATTCAGGCACATAATCGATTTCATCTTTTCTACAATGTATTCAACGGTCATATTTTTTATGAGCCTATAAATAGAGGCTTCACAATACATTTTCAACACAACCCATTTCACGATAAATGCATCAAACGAAAACAACCCTTTTACATTTTCACTTCTGCTCTTCACGCACTGTTCATCCGTCAGAGATGATCTCTCGCAAGGGTTAGTCGGGTTTGGGAATTTCAAGTTGTAATATCAACCTACACAAGAGGTATTTTGGTCTTTACATTTGTAATTGTTTTATCGTTGTGTCTTGTACTAGGGAGTGGGGTATCTCTCTAGGGTAGCTGTTTGTACTAGGAAGTGGGTTATTTTCTGGGGCAGCTGGTTGTAACAGGGGTGGGGTATCTCTTGTTATTGTTGTGATAGATTTGAGAGCTCTTCATAGGTGGGGTATCCTAGGAGAAAAGTGCCTGAGTCTGTAAAGGTTTCCAAGGCACCCATAAGCCTTGTTGTGTTAGTGGAAATTTTCACAAGGGTGTGAGGACTGGACGTAGGTCCCTGGGAGGTGACCGAACCAGTATAAATCTGCTGTGTTCTTTATTTCTTTATTTTCTTTTCCTTTGCTTCCATGAACCTGCGTGAAAATTAATCTAAGTCGTTAAAAAGGGCAGAACTTTTTAAAATCTCAATTCACCCCCCCTCTTGAGACTGAAGCCACTTGGTAACAAGTGGTATCAAAGCTAGACTCTTGTATAAAGGGCCTAGCAGCTTCAAGAGAAATGGCTTCAGGTTGGTCTACGCAAGAGGGTGCATCTCTTACCCGTCCTCCGGGATTCAACGGGGAAGACTATGCATATTGGAAAGAAAGAATGAGAATATTCATAGAAGGGGTAGATATAGATATATGGGATGCTGTGGAAAATGGACCTTTTGTTCCCACGCACATGGTAAATGGCACACTCACAGTGAAAGAAAGAAATGAATGGACAGATAACGATAAAAGGAAAGTTCAACACAATTTCCGTGCCAAGAACATTATCACTTCCGCACTTAGTCCCGATGAATTCTTCAAAGTATCAAATTGTAAAACTGCTCAAGAAATGTGGGACAACCTTCAAGTCACTCATGAAGGTACCAGTGGGGTAAAAATAGCAAGAACAAATACTCTCATCCGGGAATATGAATTATTCAGAATGAATCAAGGAGAATCTATACAATAAATGCAAAAGCGGTTCACTCACATAGAGATTAAATTGGGTTCATTAGGAAAATCATTTCCTCCCGAAGACTTGATCAACAAAGTATTGAGATGACTAAACAGAGAATGGCAACCAAAGGTAACTGCAATAACTGAATCAAGGAACTTAACTACCATGACTCCCGCCACCCTATTTGGAAAACTACTAGAGCACGAATTAGAGCTCACTCGTTTAGCAGAGCATGAAGAAAAAGACAAGAAAAAGAAAAGCTTAGCTCTCAAGGCTTCGAGTTCAAATCCAACTGATGATAGTGATGATTCGGAAGATGAAGATGATGAAGACGAGGAGAATATGGATCTAATGGGTAGAAAATTCAAAAAGTTCATGAGATCACTCAAAAAGAATTCTCCAACCAAAAGAGTCTCAAGCAAGGAAAACTTCTCAAGTCCACCAACATGCTACGAATGTGGAAAATCCGGACACATGAAGATGGAGTGCCCGAAATTACAAAGAAAACGGTCAAAGTTTGAGAAAAGGGATCCAAAGGAAACAAGAGTAGAAAAGCCAACATAGCATGGGAAGACAATGACATGAACTCATCAGATAATTCAGAAAGTGAAAAAGATCAAGTTGCTCTCATGGCCGACCACGACAGCGAAAGTGAAACTGAGGTATATTCTAACTCTGAAACTCTACAAAATGCATATGATGAATTACATGAAGCATTTGTTGAATTGCATGATAATTCTGTAAAATTAGCTAAGGCTTTAAGTAAATCTAATAAAACCATTGCTCATCTTCAAAATGAAGTAAATGCTTTAACTACAGAAAAATTAGAGCTTAGAAAAGAAAATGATGATCTTGTTTATTCTAAGGCAAATTATGTATGTGATAAGTGTACAGAACATGTAAAGAAAATCCATGAGCTTGAATGGACATTAGAAAAATGTATGTTCAAAACAAACAACATGTGCATCCTAGGCCACAAAGAAACGCTTCCATGAAAAGAAATTTGAATTATAAGCCTAAGTTCACTACTAGTCCATATATTAGATGTTATTACTGTGCCAAACTAGGACATACTGCATCTGTTTGCATGGCTAGAGGAAGACACGTTGTGAAAAAGGTATGGGTTCCCAAAGGGACTATACCAAGTACTAATCCACAAGGGCCCAAAGAAATTTGGGTACCAAAATTTTCAATTTGATCTCTTTGCAGGCATGCTTCAAGGTATGGGGGCAGATTGATACCTTGACAGCAAAGACTCAAAGGGCATGACTGAAGACGCAAAAAAGTTCTTAACACTCACCCCCGGAAAAAGTGGCCATGTGACTTGTGATAACAATAATAGAGGAAGAATCACCGGTGAAGGTTAGATTGATAAAATTTTATTCACCTCTATTGAAAATGTGCTTAATGGACAAGAACTCAAGAATAGTTATTAAGTATTAGTCTAATATGTGTCTATTAAAATAGAGTAATCCTTGATCTCATTTCATGCATCATTGAGGACATCATTTAGAGTAAATAACAACATGTCAACTATGATGGATTACATTCCGATTAAATGTGACAACTCAAGCGCAAATTAGCCTATCAAAGAACCCCGTTCAACATTCTAGACTAGGCAGCATGTTCAAAAAGGTGATTATGTGATTAATTTAGTTGAGTATTCAAAACAGCTAACTGAGATTTTCTTTCTAAAATCATTGAAAAAGGAAGTCAATCTTTTTCTTTTTTTTAAAAAAAGAACAATTGATTTATCATGTCTTATGTTAGGTTATCTTGTGTTGCAACCCGATTCACACCATTTGGTGGTTTATGCAATTTTTTAAAAAATGCAATGGACTCATTTTTATTATTAGCTGCGTTTGTGACTCACCAATTAAGTTTCGCACTAACCCTTTTGATCATGACAAAAAGGGGGAGAAATATAGGATGGTCACTTTGCATGTAGACAGGGGGAGCATCAAGTAAGGAGGAGTCTAGATACATATCATGAATAATTCATTATTTTGCTTGATGAACTAACCTCCCACCTGAGATGAATCAAAAGTTTTGTCATCATCAAAAAGGGGGAGAATGTGGATATCTTGTGTTGCAGGTTAAGTTTTGATGATGAAGTGGTTAAGACCTAGTGATGATGAAGTGATCAAAGTCAAAGTGACAAATGGACCGAAGTCAAAATGACAAGCAGGTTAGGTTTTGATGATATGCTCAAAGCGGAAATCCAAGGCAATCAAGCCTCAAGATATAAGGGCAGCCTCTAGTCTTTGGGGCTTGTCTTAGGAAATTATGTAAGCCGCTTCTGAGGGTCAGCTCATCTCATAGTTTCATGTCGTCACTATTTTTCAAATGCATGCATGCACATACGTAAGGCACGTAAACATAAAAACCATTTTGTGAAAATAAAAAATCGATTCAAATCATTTTTCCTAAACCTTGAATTCGATTTCCAACTTCTATGAAAGATAGAAATCGATTCATGACTTCCTTCCTAACACCAAAATCGATTTCCTACTCCTTTTTAAAGTGCATAATCGATTTTCCCCTTTAATACACAAAGCACATAATCGATTTGCTCGTATACTAAAGTCAAGCTAAGAATCGATTATTCTCTTCATACATCTGAGCATAAAATCGATTTCCTTCCTATTTTAAAGATGCATAATCGATTTCCTTCCTGTTTTAAAGAAGCAAACAATCGATTCCTTTTTACTTGCTTAAAAGACAGAATCGATTATCACTCCTAAGTATTTCAGGCACATAATCGATTATCATATTTTGGCCAGTCAAGCTGATAAACTCTAATTTAGTGCATTTATAGAGATATCTTTGAGCCATTTTTAGAGCAACTATTATCATTTAAATACATAAGTGACTTACTTTGCTCTTTATTTTGTAGGAAAGAAAATAAATAAAGAAAAAGTATGAATGAGATGTTTAGAGCAAAATGGAGGCGTCATTAACACAAGAATTCATTATTGTCAATTTTTCACGTGACTTTTGGTGACAAAGAATGACCATGTGTATCGAGCCTTTTAATTTAGAAAGTGTGTGACACAAAAGAGATGGACTGAAATAAGGCAAGAAACAAGTCACTAAGCCTGGTCCATTTAAAAGAAAGAGAAAAATATAAAGCCCAATTGTTGAGAATTAGTTACTGGCCGAAAATTGAAGAAAAAGAAAAGGAAGGTCATCATGACATGACCAAAACAAAAGGAAGGACGTGAGTTATAAAAAAAGAGAGCTTGGGCAATAAGAAAGGGAGGGGGGGCGGCAATTCAACACAGGACAGGAGCCGTACATACACAACATAATCAGGAACAACAACACAAGGAAACAGTAGCGCCGGCAACGCACAGGAGAGTGAGGAGCAGGTTTTGGGTACCCGTTTTTGACACCGTGAGAGAGCTTTGGAGCAGAAAAGGGAGACTGGAGTCTCAGAATAATATTTCTCTAATTTCCGGGTTATTTTTATCTCTGTAATTCATGGCTCTAATTTCTATTTTATTGTTCTTTATGACTTTAGATAGCTAAATCCTCTTCTAGGGTCTTAGGTGGATCTTGCATGTTTAGAGACCTTTTTATGTTCTAATTTCATATCTGAATTCCGGTTTTTAATTCAATTAATATTGTCCTATTATTTTTATCACATAATTAGGATTAGCTACCCTTTTCATGTTCATAATCAATTAGTTGATCAGCGACCGTACTGCAATTAGTTGGTGGACCTATAGGATAATTGGGGTTATAATTAATGCATGACCAAACTTTAATTTAGTCTTCCAATCATTCAACCTTTCTGTTCTTTATGCTTTTCCTCAACTTAAATTCTTGCATGACCAAACAAGGGTTAGTTTAGGAAAAAGAATATTAATCACGAATGACCAAACGGATTAATAGATTTAGTAAAGGGATTGGTAATTAAATAAAATAAAGGAATTTGGGTAGAATTAGACATAGAGGAATCGAATCTTGCAAGTGAAACCGTGACCCTAGACCCCTCTCTATCGATTAAATCTAGTATTTTAATTCTAGTTATGTAGTTATTTTTATTTTGTCTCTATAATCATCAAACTATTGGTTTGTCTAAACAATAAATAATCTCGACTAGTTTGGTACTTGTTAATTAGTCCCTGTGGATACGATAATCTTTTATACTACTTCTGCGAAAGAGTACACTTGCTCTAAGTGTGTTTTTAACGCAACAAGTTTTTGGCGCCGTTGCCGGGGATTAATTTAGCAATATTAAACGAAAAAGATTTTTATTTAGACATTTTTATATGCACTAGTTTTATTTTTTTTTTATCTTATTGAAAAAAAATACAAAAAAAAAGCTGCTAATACTTTCCCAAGAGACCGCTGCAGTTCACCTTTTTTGCAGATAAAAGTTTAAATCATGGTTAAGGCAATTGGAGATTATATTAGAGAGGCAGAGGCACAAAGGAATTTGGAGAAGTCGTCTTGGTATATGTCTCAATGTCAGATCCCATTTCCCCCTCCTCCTCCTCCTTATGAGCCTTATTCAAACTATTGGGATGACTATGAGCCACCCCCTTATTCTTCCAACTAGGATAATTATGAGCCACTACATCTTCATAGGCAAGAGGAGGAGATACAAGATACCAATGATGTATTGGCAAAGTTTATGCAGCAGACAAATGAAAAATTTGAAAGATTGGAGGGTCAAATTGGAGCCATGAGTGATGAACTATCAAGTATCATTGCTTTATTAAGAAGGTGAGCAATACAAAGACAGTATTCCTACGAGAGATGAAGGTGTCTCCATGGAATATAATCTGGAGGAAGAAGCTCTCAAGAAAGATGAGGAGACTCCACCTGAAGGAAGTCAAATCAAAATAGTAGCTCCTACTGAAGGGAGTCATATTGAAACAAAAGATCCTACTAAAGGAAGCATTTGTGAGGACAGTGAGAAAGATCCCATGGTTCTAGATTTGGAGAAAGAGGAGAAAGCGCCCATTTTTGGGAAAATTGTTTTAACCATTGGTGATGCTGTGATTGAGGTTCACCGGGGAAAGGTAACTTTGAGGAGTGGTAAAAAACACGATGTTATTAAAGCTTTAAATTCCAATGAAATTTTTTCTTCTTTAACTTCTCCTTATTTTGATGATGTGGTTGAAACTAACATTTTTAGTGAATTAAAGATGCAGGACCTTTTGGAAAAAAGTCTTATTTTGCAGGATCCTAGTATAATGGTGGATGGAGATAAAATAAAAATTTCACAATTCTTTGAAGTTCATCCACCACGTGGAAAAAGAAAGAATAATGTGAACCACATTGTTAGAAAGCTAAGAAGGTGCACTGCATTAGATGTTAAATTTGCTCTTGGAGAGCCACCTGATGAAGCACTATCTATCGTCAGCCTGATTAAGAAAATGGGTGAAAATTTATGATTTAGTATCAATCCCCTTATGAAGGCTCAGATCTCACATTTAGAAGCTAATTCACAAAAAGTACTCAACAGGGACAATTGCTAATTATCAGCTTCCTAAGGACATCCTCACAGTTACAATCAAACACAAGTCTGTCAAGTAAATTAATTATGGGATCCCCTAAAGGCAAAATCTCTATTTTTTTTAATTGTAACTTTAAGCATAATTCATTCGAAACAAGCCAAAAAAAATGCTATCGACATATATGGTGGGTAGGTGCAATAATAGAGATCAAGTGACAAAAAAATAAACTCTCCTCCCCCACACTAGCATGAAGCATGGTCCTCAATGCAAAATGATCAAATAGAAACCAAAAGAAATAAATGAGAGAGAGAGAGTAATAGTGACTTCCCTGAGAGAGCTTGTAGTTGGAGCTTATTCCTAAGAAAGAAAACAAAAATGAGAGAAAATAAAACAAAACAAAAATAAAACACAGGTTGCCTCCTGCGAAGCGGTTGTTTAGCGTCGTGAGCCTGACTATAGTTGATGCTTAGCAATTGTTCCTGTTGAGTACTTTTTGTGAATTAGCTTCTAAATGTGAGATCCGAGCCTTCATAAGGGGATTGATACTAAATCATAAATTTTCACCCCTTTTCTTTCTATGAGTGTGTTTCCCAATTTTCTACATTCTAGAATTTGTCTTTTGACCATTTCAAGGCGAAAATTGATTTGCATCATGTAAAAAGATTTGGGGTATTTAGGTATTTTTCTGGCCTCAGAGTTGTTTGTTGAATTTATCCCTTAGTTGCCCCCTTTGAGCTTAATTGTTATATTTTTTTTCTTTGGTACCCAAATATAATTTTTCTCTTTTTTGTTTGTGGTAACCATTTGGAATTAAATGTGGAGCAACTATTGAAAATTACAATTTCGTCCTATATTTTTAGTTGTCTATATTGTTAGGACTGCAACTTTGTCCTATTCTTTAGTTGTCTATCTTGTCAGGATAAAAAAAAAGAGAGAGAGTGAATCATGTACTTACCTTTTCCTCCAAAAAAAATACGAAGAAAATTTGAAAAAAAAAAGGAAAGCAACAAGGAGAAAAAGGCACATCAAAAGAATGAAAGAGCCAAAGGGCAAATCCAAGAAAGAAAGGGCCAACTCAAGAAAAAAGGCAAATCAAAAAGAGTCTACTCAATAGAAAAAGAAGAGTGAAGAATGAAAGTGAAATTAATTTGGAGTTTGGACAAAAATTGTAAAATAGATAGGAGCTCCATATTTGATTTTAAAGGTTACTATTTGTTTCTTTTTTTTTAGCCCTTTGATTATCTCTTTCTTCTTATATCCTACCCTGCATGAATTCACCCTAGCCCCATTACAACCCTTAAGACCCAATCTTTTGCATGCATGCGAACTATTTAGTGGAGATTTGGTCAAATTACAAACATATGGTAATGTGCATTTTGTTAAAACTTGAGTGTATATTTTCCCTAGTCCCTAAACACTTAGAGAGATTGTGAGCGAGTGCCCTTGTTCACAAATATGTATTCTTCAGGGACTTGAGTCTCTAATTGGGCAACCTTTTGACACCTCATATGTGTTATAATGTCTATTGTCTGTCATTGTGCTTCTAATTTTGGGTTCCTTATTTGGCTGTCTCTATTACTTATATAAAAAAAATCGTTGAACCAGAAAATTTGCTTCAGGACAAGCAAAAGTTATGTGTGGGGGAGTTGATAAACTCTAATTTAGTGCTTTTATAGAGATATCTTTCAGCCATTTTTAGAGCAACTATTATCATTTTAGTGCATTTCCTTGTGTTGTTGTTCCTGATTATGTTGTGTATGTACGGCTCCTGTTCTGTGTTGAATTGCCGCCCCCACTCTTTCTTATTGCCCAAGCTCTTTTTTTTTATAACTCATGTCCTTCCTTTTGTTTTGGTCATGTCATGATGACCTTCTTTTTCTTTTTCTTCAATTTTCGGCCACTAACTAATTCTCAACAATTGGGCTTTATATTTTTCTCTTTCTTTTAAATGGACCAGGCTTAGTGACTTGTTTCTTGCCTTATTTCAGTCCATCTCTTTTGTGTCACACACTTTCTAAATTAAAAGGCTCGATACACATGGTCATTCTTTGTCACCAAAAGTCACGTGAAGAATTGACAATAATGAATTCTTGTGTTAATGACGCCTCCATTTTGCTCTAAACATCTCATTGATACTTTTTCTTTATTTATCTTCTTTCCTACAAAATAAAGAGCAAAGTAAGTCACTTATTTATTTAAATGATAACAGTTGCTCTAAAAATGGCTCAAAGATATTTCTATAAATGCACTAAATTAGAGTTTATCACGAGGGCGGAAGGCTGATTCCCGTATGGAAAAAATAGAAATTTAGCTACTTGGGGTCTAATTGATTATACATGACGACATGGCTAAGATAAACAGCTGAGGTGCCTGCTCGATTGACGCCTGATTGGCCGAGGTAAGACTCGGCCGAAGGCAAATCGGCTTGACGTGGCTACTAAGTCTATATAGACTTGGAGGCTAATACTTGGTGTTAATGTGTTCGTATAATTATTTATTAAATAATTATATGATTTATTAAAATAAATATAATGGAAAAAGGCCAAGCCAAGCTACAATAACGACCTTCCTAAATTTATGGGAAGTTGGCATGAGGAGTTGACCCACTACCCGTGCTAGTGGAAGAGTGGAAGAGTGCTTCCTAGTTTTTAGGGCCTGGATGTAATGTAGTGCGTTGATCTTGACTAATCCAACGGTAGGCAAGTGTTGGCTTTAGTAGTGGCCAATGAGGGCCTATGTATATAAATAGGAGAGTAATTGTACAGAACAGACACACATCAATCAAATCAAATTCTACGTTTATTTTTATCTATCTTCTTTATCGTATTCATCTTTACTTTTATGCATTAGCACACCGCTTCAGAGGATAATAATGACAGTGAAGAGGGGAGTGAGGCTAGTGATTCGCCTCCGTTATTTGATATCGGTGACGATGTGAATGAAGTGTCCGAAGATGATGGAGTTGGGGAAGACGTTAGAGAGGTGGTGGGTAGAGAGGAAGTGGCTAGAAAAGAAGTGGTGCACGCCACTGACGGTAGGAGTCATGACGAGCGCGTGGGGGGAAGAAGTGATGTTGAGAAGCCCAACGGGGAAGGTGAAAAGGGGGGGTGGAGAAACAGTTAAGGAGATGGCGAAGGGTTCTATAGTGCCACCTGTAACGCACGAGGTAGAGGGGTTTAATCAGAACAATAATGGGGTAGATCTCGATGACTGTGGCTCCAATTGTGTTGGGGCGGGAGTTGAACCGATTCAGATTGTATCTAAATATGGCCAGGCACTGATGGCCGAATCGTCACATGCTGATAGCGCAGGGAGCGGGAATAAAAGAAAAAATATTACCAAAGGAGGCGGTGGTCTAAATAATAATGTTATCATTGGAGTTGTGAATCAGATGGCCAGGGAGCTGATAGATCCTGCAGGCAGCTCAAAAGGTAGTTCTCATGACTCTCAGACTTTCTTTGTTAAACGTAACCCTCCCAATCCAGGTATATCGATCTCAACCAGCCGGGTGGGAAGTCCTGCTATTCTAGGAGATGTGTCTGTGGGGGATTCAGAGATTCGTTTTTGTAATGAGAGATTTTTGGAAGAGCATGAAATGTCATTGGCAAACAAGATGTGGAGTTTTGCCAAGGAAAACCTTGGTGTTCTCGGGAAAAACAAGGATGAGGAGTATTTGGGTAGATTAAAATCCTTGGAAATCAGAGATCAGATTGCCAAAGGAAAGAAGGGAAAGAAAAGCAAGTCCCGATGAAGATTGCAACATTTAACATAAGAGGGTGGGGGGGCCTGCGAAAAGAAGGCGCCTCAAGAAGATAATGGTGGAGGAAAAAATTGATTTGTGCTTGATCCAAGAAACAAAGAGCAGTGGCCTGACAAAGAGAGCTATTGGAAGTATTTGGGGTGATGACAGCTTCGATTGGTTAAGTAAAAATGCTGAGGGCCTCTCAGGGGGTTTGTTATGTGTTTGGAAGACAGGTCTTTTGGAGGTAATATTCTCTTTCTCGGGTGACAATTTTATTGGTACGTGCACAAAGATAGGGTACAGCATCTGCTATTTTGTTAACGTATATTCAGCATGTAATATGGTTGGGAAGCGGAAGTTGTGGACCAAATTACGTTGCTTGAAGGATCAGTTTGAGACTGGGGAATGGTGCATAGAAGGTGATTTTAATGCAGTGTCGTCAAGCCAAGAAAGAAGTGGGTGTTCAACTCTCTTCAATCAAGTTGAGGCTGGTGCGAGTTTTCAGCATTTATGGAGGATATGAATCTAATTGACGTCCCGGCATCAGGTAAGAAATTTACTTGTTTTGGTTCGGATGGAAGAGCAAGTAGGTTGGATAGAATACTATTAACGGATGGTCTTATATCGCAGTGGAACGTTAGTGCCCAGTGGGTTGGGAACAGAGAGATTTCGGATCATTGCCCAGTATGGTTAATTACTTCGGCTGCTAATTGGGGACCAAAACCGTTCAGTTTTAACAATTGCTGGGTGGATCATAAGGATTTCAAGCAGTTCGTTCATGATAGTTGAGCGTCTTTCCAAGTGGATGGAAGGGGCTCGTACGTTCTTAAGGATAAATTGAGATAGCTGAAGGAAAAACTGAGAAAATGGAACCGGGAGGTGTTTGGTTTTAAAGGTGTAAAGATTGAAAATATAGTGAAAGAATTGAATGAGGTAGAGAGGATATCAGTGGAATGGGGTGGTGTGGATGATGAGTTACGGAGAAGGTTAAATAATGAGTTTTGGAGTGAACTTCATGCTAAGGAAAGTCTTCTTGCTCAGAAGTCCAGAGTAAGATGGTTGTCACAAGGAGACTCCAATAGTCGCTACTTCCATGCTTGCGTAAAAAATAACAGGAGAAGGACGCAGATTCTAAAGGTGTTGGTGGATGGCGAGTGGGTGGAGGAAGTGGGGGGTGTGAAGAGGGTGGTGAAGGAACACTTTGAGAGTAAATTCCAAGAAGGGGAAATGGATAGGCCGACCGTTGACGGCGTTCAATTTCACCAGCTATCAGAGGAAGACAATAGGATGCTTGTTGAGCCGTTTTCCTTGGAGGAGGTTAGGGAGGTGGTAGGGGAATGTGACGGTAACAAGAGCCCGGGCCCGGATGGGTTTAATTTTACGTTTATAAAAAACTGCTGGGATCTTTTATCCACGGAGATTATGAAGTTCTTTGAGGAATTCCACAATCAAGCAAGGCTCCCAAAGGCAATTAGCGCATCTTTTGTGGCACTAATCCCGAAGTCCAGCAATCCGCAAGACCTGGGGGATTATAGGCCAATTTCACTTATTGGGAGCATGTACAAGATGTTGGCAAAAGTCCTGGCAGGAAGAATCAAAAAGGTGTTGAACGGGTTGATTTCAGGGTGTCAGAGTGCTTTTATGGCAGGGAGGAATATTCTTGATGGTGTTCTAGTAGTGAACGAGATCATGGACATGGCAGAAAGAAAGAACCAAAAGTGCGTGGTATTGAAGGCAGATTTCGTAAAGGCTTACGACTCAGTTAGTTGGTCTTATTTGGATTACATGCTGGGCAGGCTGGGGTTTGGGGTAAAATGGAGGTGCTGGATGCGTACGTGCTTTTCATCTAACTCTATATCAGTCCTAGTAAATGGTAGTCTAATGGAAGAATTTGTGGTAAAGAAAGGTTTGAAGCAGGGTGACCCGTTGGCCCCGTTTCTGTTTTTAGTGGCAGCCGAAGGTTTAGCGGGCTTGGTAAGGAGGGGGTGGAATCAAATAATTTACAAGGGCTCAAAGTAAGCGACTCTCTCACAGTGGAAGTACTCAGTTTGCAGATGACACAATCTTCTTTTGTGACGGCAGTGACAAGAGTGTTTGGTGCTTGAAGGCAATTTTAAGGAGTTTCGAATTAATATCAGGGCTTAAGGTGAACTTCTCGAAGAGTAACGTGATTGGTATCAATATTGAGGAGGGTATTATGGAAGGCATGTCTCAGTTTCTTGCTTGTAGGAGGGGTTCTACGTCGTTTAAATTTCTTGGGATTCCCGTAGGATCGAATCCCAGACTAAAAAGTATTTGGCAACCGGTCATCGATTCCATCAAGGCGAGGCTAACTAGTTGGAGGAGCAAACATTTATCTATCGGAGGGCGAGTAACTCTCATAAATTCGGTACTTGCTTCCTTACCCCTTTTATCTATTTTCCTTTTATAAAGCACCGAAGAAAGTAATAGATGAAATCACTAAGCTTCAAAGAAGATTCTTGTGGGGGGGGGGGAGATGAAGAGAATAGGAAGGTGGCTTGGGTGAGTTGGGAAAGCATATGCAAACCGAAGGAGAAGGGAGGTCTTGGAGTAAAAAATTTGGAAATCTTTAATCTTGCTCTCTTAACAAAATGGAGATGGCGTATTCTAACAGAGGAAGGTAATCCGTTATGGAAAAAGGTGTTGGTGACTCGATACGGTTTGAAAGGTAGGTGGCCTAGTGTGGTGGAATATAGACGTGGGTGGGGGAAGATCTCAATTTGGTGGCGAGATTTATGTCAATTGGGTGTAGGAGCGAAGTTACCAGATGGGTGGTTTGACAAGATAGTAAAGATCAAGTTGGGTACCGGAAATTTGGTAAAGTTTTGGAAGGATAAGTGGTTAGGAAGTGATTGCCTCGAGGAGCTCTTTCCCACAATTTATAGTGGTTACAATAACAAAGATGCGACAGTTGAGGAGATGGGTAGTTGGGTTGGGGGTGTTTGGCGGTGGGAGGTGCAATGGCTAGAAGATTTATCACGGGACGAATACCAAAATGTGGACTTTTTGCAGCAGCTGTTGCGGGATGTTCACGTAGTAGACTTGGTTCCAGACCGATGGATTTGTTTGCTTGACTCCATTAAAGGTTTCTCGGTTAAGTTGTGTTATGCAAAACTGTGCGAATTGTTTGTTGAATCTACAGGTACAGCAGCTGACGTTAGCGGAGTTGCAGCAACAGTTGCTTCCACCACCGGCCTTATAGCAACACCTGCTGTTGCTGCTGCTGGTTCAGCCAGCAGTGGTTGTCCAGCCGTAGGTGCTTCGGCCAGCAGTGTGGTTCCCGTAGCATTGGCCGCCAACGATGGCAGGGTGTGGAAGCAGCTCTGGAAGAACGACGTGCCTTCTAAAGTGCTGATTTTCGGGTGGAGGGGGTTGCTTAACCGAGTGGCGACTCGGGGGGCGCTACACTATCGTGGTATCTTACAATCTAACTTGGACAAATGCTGCGTCTTTTGCTTCGAGGAGGATGAATCTACGACACATTTGTTTCTTAATTGTCGGGTAACCAAGGTGGTATGGCAGAAAACTTTTTCATGGATGGGGGTATCATTAATTGCTTCGGAGGATGTGGTCTCGCACTTCTTGGAGTTTGGGAAATTCTCACCCGGTAGGAAGCAAAAAGGAGTAAGGCACCTTATTTGGTTGGCAGTGATTTGGAATAAATGGATCACGCGAAATAAAATCGTGTTCAAAGGAGAGGTGGTTTTGATCTCAACGCTGGTATCGGGTATTATGGATGGCGCTTGGAGCTGGTTCAAAGCAAGGAAGGGGATCTCCTGCGGACTCCGATGGTCAGATTGGTATACTTGCCCTCTGGGCTGTCTTGAGTGAGTTTCACCCAGTGTAATCATTATGTATTTTAGACGGGGGAGAAACAGTGGGCTAGGTGTAACGCCCCAAAATTTAATTATTTATTTAATTGAATTGTTTGGGAATTTAATTGGTAGAAAAATAATAGAATAAAAATAATGTTAGAATATATGGACCTATGGTTAGGGTTAGTAGTAGAGAATTCGAAGTGTTAGGGAAAAGGCCCATGATTAAGTCGCATAGCCAAGAGAAAAGCCCATGAAAATTAACTAAGTTTAAATAAGCATTTTTAGGGTTTTGCTCACTTATTAGAAAAACAAAAGTTTGAGAGTGAGAGAAGAGAGAGGAGGCGCGGCGAAGAGGAGGAGAAGGTTAGGGCAAGGTTTCGTGATCTTCTAAGGCTAAGGTAAGGGTGGGATTCAAGCTTTATAATGGGATATATGAATTACTTTATGTGGGGGTTAGGGTTTGATGATTGTCATAGGTATGAACATATATGTTGTGAATGCCTTGTTGAATAATTATGATTGTGTGATTGATATTCCTATGCCCTAGAATTGTTATTGTATTTTGGCCATGATCATGAGAACTTGAATTGGGTGCTGAAAGTGGCGCCCTAGGCGCCCTGCCACTGTTTCTGTTTTTGTTGTTGCTGAAAGTGGCGCCCTAGGCGCCCAGGCCATGTTTTGATGTTGTTGGAAGTGGCGCCCTAGGCGCTCAGTGCTGTTTTGATGTTGCTGGAAGTGATGCCCTAGGCGCCCAGTGCTGTTTTGATGTTGCTGAAAGTGGCACCCTAGGCGCCCAGTGCCTGTTGATGTTGCTGAAGTTGGCGCCCTAGGCGCCCAGTTCCTGTTGTTGTTGCTGAACTGGCGCCCTAGGCGCCCTGTGCTTGGTGTTTTGCTGCTTATGGAGGATGGCGCCCTATCCCTAGGCGCCATGCTCTATTTTATTGCTGCTGGTGTTGGCGCCCTGTCCCTAGGCGCCGCACCCTATTTCTGTGTTGTTGGTGTTGGCGCCCTGTTCCCAAGCGCCACACCCTATTTCTGTGTGGCTGATGATGGCGCCCTGCCCCTAGGCCCCATGCTCTATTTCATTGTTGCTGGTGTTGGCGCCCTGTCCCTAGGCGCCACACCCTGTTTCTGCGTTGCTGGTGTTGGCGCCACACCCTGGTTGTTGTGCTGTGTTGCTGCTGCTGTTGCTGTGCTGTGTTGCTGCTGCTGTTGCTTTGCTGTGTTGCTGTGCTGTGTTGCTGCTGATGTTGCTGTGCTGTGTTGCTGTGCTGTGTTGCTGCTGCTGTTGCTGTGCTGTGTTGCTGTGCTGCGTTGCTGTGTTGTGTTGCTGCTGTTGTTGCTGTGCTGTGTTGCTGTGCTGTGTTGCTACTACTGTGTTACTGTGCTGTGTTGTTGTTGCTGGGCTGCGGTTCCAGTGTTGTTGTTGCTGGGCTGCGATTCCAGTGTTGCTGTTGCTGGGCTGCTGTTCCAGTGTTGTTGTTGCTGTGTTGCTGTTGCTGGGCTGCTGTTCGAGTGTTGTTGTTGCTGTGTTGCTGTTGCCGGGCTGCTGTTCCAGTGTTGCTGTTGCTGTTGCCATTGTTGCTGCTGCCGTTGTTGCTATCGTTGCTGTGGTCACAGCGTTGCTGTTGCTGTTGCCGTTGTTTGCTATTGTTGAAAGATGCTAAAATATTGCGATGTTGCCAAAATGTTGAAAGTTGCTAAAATATTGCGATGTTGCCAAAATGTTGAAAATTGCTAAGTGGTAAATTGTTGACGACGAAGGTTGTACGAAGACGAAGTTGCCTCTATTCATTGGCAGGGATGTCATGTAGGCCTACGGCCAATGTTGCCTTCCGATGTTGTTACGTTGCTATGTAACCGTTGTTATTCGTGTTTGCATTTACATAGCGTCGCATGCATAACATATTTTTACGATGGAGCTATGCTCAAACCACGACGACGATGTTTCGATGTTGATGCCCCTATTTACGGGTTTGATTTATGGTACCACATGCATTATCAGGGCCGTACATTCTGCATTCATGTTGCATATTTATGCGATTGAAATGATTTTGACTGTCGTGACGTGATGATATTGACCGCTGTGATGTGATGATATTGACCGCTGTGATATGATGATGTTGACCGTTGTGATATGATGATATTGACTGTTGTGAAATGATGATCTGATGTCCTGACTTTATATATATTGTATTTCATATGATTCATTATATAGTTCGATATCTCACCCCTTCTGTTTGAATGTTACCCCTATGTTGGTAACGTGCAGGTATCCTCGAATGAATGTCGTTGTACCTTCATTTGATCGAGTCGGTGTCGTCGCTCTGATACGTAGCACTCGGGGGGACGAACGTTTATTTATGTCATTTAAGTTGTTTACTGATGGATTTTGAGTTATGAATTTCGCATAGTTGCCACGATTGTTTAGTTGAACCGTTTGAATTTTCCGCTGCGTAGTTAAAAGAAGTTTGACGTGTTTTGAAATGTTGTTTCATCGGTTCATCCAAAAGCGCTATGTATCTGTTTTCAAAAGCGAAGTAACCCGTCTATTGTTTTCACGAAGCAAATGTGGCACTCCGTTTAATTGTTGAGAAAGATTTTTATGAATTCTGATTTCGCATTATTTTACCGGGTAGAAATGGGGTGTTACACTAGGACATTAATCCCCACTGTTGTGCAGTTTCTGTGCGAGGTACTCTTTTTCCTACCCGAGTCTTTTTCCCAATGGGTTTTGGCTCAGGTAGGTTTTGAGGAGGCCCTCCCCCTTTCATGATTTTTATTGTAAGGGTTGGGCACCCCTTGTGTTCCCTTCAATGGAATCTTTGCTTACCTAAAAAAAAAATCCAACCCTCGCAATCCCCTCTCACCAAACCTGACCCTTTCTAGAGGAGTCAGGATAGCCACAGTCAAGGAGCAGAGTTCCCTCCTTGATGCAATCGGTTGAAGAACAAGGAATCGAAAAACTTGCTCAAACCCCTGGCCAAATCCACAGCTAGGACCTAAGAGTTTGAACCAAGGAACAACAGGTTGAGATAGCATTCCTCTAGATTTGTGATTGATATATCTGGTGATCAAGTGCTATGAGAACTAGTGAATTTTGGGTTAATAACGACAAATATTTTCTTGAAGGAAACTAAATGTATTTTGAATTAAATTTCAAAGACTCATCACCATGGGATATTCAAATGAAAAATATTAAATGCATAAATATTTTCGAATGAGAAAATCGTTAAGTGTTAAAATTACTAAATGACAACTTTCAAACTATAGCGTTGTTTTACTGCTTTTCTTTAAAGGATTATCAACTAATAAGATTCTTTACAAAAGAAGAGAATCATTTAAGAAATACAAAGGGAGGTGAGATAATTATGGGATTCTAACTAAGAGAGTTAGGACTAGAAGAGTAAACATTGTTCGCTCAGCGAGACCGATTCAATTGCCTGGCTGATTATGGTAAACCACTTTCATGCATACTCTTATATCGATATGGGGAGACCACAGTCAATTTTCGTGAGATTTCTCGGTGGAGATTTGGGAGCAACTCTTTGGTTATAAACGAGGCACTTCCCTATGTAATAGGTTTATAGAACCAAGATGTGTATTTTAAATAAGTGATTTTATTTGGTCAAAAAAAAAAATAAGTGATTTTAGTCCTTGCGAGGGTAGCCATTTAGATATTTCAAAGTCATGTGATTGTCATATAGGCTAACCAATAAGAATATGTGTACATTTCCTTATTCTGGGTTTTAATCGGTTGAAAATATCTTCAGTGACATGACATGTATATCTCAATATTATAAGCGAGCCCAGTCCTTCAGCATGGACTGGCGCGCTTTTTTCCCCCTCCCCCTTCTTTTTTTTTTACCTTTTACCTCCTCATCTTTTTTTCCTTCCTTTTTAAGCTTTTTAGGACTCATTGGACTTTTTTGAAAAGGTCCATATGAAAAATAGGATTAGGTAAAAGTAGTTAAGTTGTGATGCTAAGTAGTGTATTTTGAGGTGCTTTAGAGTTCAGACAAAATTTTAGATGTTTAAATATATGGAGTTCGTTTCTCAATAATCAATTTGGTAGAAAAATATAGTTTTATGACAAATTTTGTAAAATGTGATGCTAAGCAGTGTGTATTTGGGTAAAATTTTATATGTTCTAATATGTGAAGTTCATTCCTCAATAACAAGTTTGGTGAAAAAAATCATAACAAAATATTTAAAGTCTTAAATTTACCCTCTCCCTCTTTTTTTCCTCTCTTTTTATTTATACTTTTTTTAGTAAAAATCCACACGTACTTAAATTGTGATGTTAAGTAGTGTGTTTTGAGGTGCTTTATAGTTCGGACAAAATTTTAGATGTTTAACTATATGAAGTTCGTTTCTCAATAATCGGGTGAAGTTATCAACCACCGCATACGGAGTGAATTTATTACTAACAAACTTTCCCTATCCCTCTTTTTTTGGCGCCAAACTTTCCCTCTCCCTCTTTTTTTCCTCTCTTTTTATTTATACTTTTTTACGTAGTGTGTTTTGAAGTGCTTTATAGTTCAGACAAAATTTTAGATGTAATAATCGGTTTGAAGTTGGCGGGTTGAAGGGAAAGTAGTCTTGCAATATATTATGGCGCTACAGGGCATTTTTGTGATTTTCTCACAACCTTTTTATGCACGCATGTCGGCCAAGTGTGTCTATTTTTCTTCTTCTATTTTGATGCATCTTAACCAAGTGTGTCTATTTTTCATGGGTATTTTCGTCATTTCGGTTCAACTACTCATTGCATGTCAAACACATCCCACTTGAGGTGCCTCTCTTTCATTGGTCCTGTTTTCTTACATCCTCCACATGTCTCTCTTCTTCTTCCATCCGGCACATGTCACAAACTATCTATGTAAAACAATTCTAAGTAGTGCATGTAAGACACATGTTCTTCACTTCATTAAACATCAGTGCCACATGTCTTTCTTTTTCTCCCATCTGCCACATGTCTCAAACTATATATGTAAAGCAATTCTAAGTAGTCACTAGTGCAAAAATGGGATTAGAATTAGACATTTAAAGTCAGGCGCTCAGATGCCTGACTACATAAGTAGACATGGTGGCAAACTTGTAATTAAGAGGCAAAACTCGCGAGTTTAAAAGTCAAGCGGATACACGCCTGACTTCTAAAGTGAAAAAATAGGAAAAAAGTTAGACTTTAGAAGCCAGTCGTGTATTCGCCTGACTACATAAGTAGACACGGTGGCAAACTTGTTTAATGGTGAAATTCTTTTTTTCTATTTTAGTACTTTAGAAGTCAGGCATATACACGCCTGACCTCTAAAGTACTTTAGAAGTCAGGCATATACACGCCTGACCTCTAAAGTACTAAAATAAAAAAAACAATTTCACCCTCACTATCAGAATCAGAACACTCCTCTCCTCTCCATTCTCACTCTCACTCTCACGCGAACCCTAAACACTCCTCTTCTCTCTAATCCTTCTTCTTCTCTCTATCCAACCTCACCCCCCTCACCGTCACCCTCACTCCCTCACCCCCTCACCGTCACCCTCACTCCCTCACTCCCTCACCGTCACCTTCCTCACCCTCACTCTCTCACTCCCTCACCGTCACCTTCCTCACCCTCACTCCCTCACTGTCACCTTCCTCAGTCTCTCACGCTCACTCCGTTCCTCTTCGCACCCTCCTATCTCTTCGCACCGTCCTCTCACGCTTACTTCTCACTCTCACTCCGTTCCTCTTCCTCACGTCTAGATCTGAAACTGGGAACAGTAGATCTACAAAAAACGACTCAGTCACTGGTTCCTTCTTCTCCAGCAGAGACTACACAAGGTATGGATCTCTAACACGAAGAACCCTCTTCACTCTCAGATCTCCACGTCGTTCTCACCCTTTCCACAAACCCTTGACCGCCACCTTCCCCCTCATTTTCCGATCACCATAGACGTCCAATCAAAAAACGAGTTTGATATTTGGTATCCCCTAAGCGTCCGCACGAAAACCCCTCAAGAAATTTCAAGTTCGGAGAACTCTCCACCGGAGCTCCGCCGTGCCGGAAATCGCACCACCGCTCCAGAACTCGCGGTGAGGTAGTTTTCTAATTTCATGTCTTAGCCAGTAGATTACTCACTGCTCTAATTGTTCTTCCGAAAGGATTAACTAATGGAATAATGTTACTTTTATGGTGGGCCTCGAACATTTTTATTTCCTTCATTTTAAATGTTTTTGTAGGTTGGATTGCTATAAACAAATATGAGTTCTTAATTAGTGCAGAAAACGTCATAACTTGCATTCATTTTTTTATAAATCACTTGCCTTTGGATCACGACAATGGCCTAGGATTTCACGGTATAGAGATCGTTGATGCTGTATACAAGCCTTTGGATGATGGAAATGATGATGGTATTATCAGGTTTGTGTAAAACTGTTGAACTATTGCTGTTTTAAATTTATTAGGGAAAAAATACCGAATGTACCCTGAGTTTTATCTCATTTTGATCTAGTCAATATAAACTTTCAAATCTCGAGTCAAAGCTAATGAACTTTTTGAAACTTGCAAAACAAGCCATTATTGCCCAAGTTAAATGAAGACTATTCATCATGTGTTTCTATGACATTTCTCCGCTATAATTTAATTTCTTTTTAAAGTATTTGTTTTTATTGAGAGTTGACTGTATTATGCATGTGATTAGTATGAAAACGGTAGTTGTTGCCTGTGTACTTTACTATATGGTAACTGATCTTGCGGCAAGGGTTGAAGGCAAGCCCTTTAAAAGAAGAAATAATAGAGAAGAATATTTTTGTTTATTTCTTTGTTAATAGTTGCATCGTACATCTTATTTAAAGGAAGAATTCATCCTGATTTAGGAAACTGATCTTCTAATACAGATTTTATTACAAATCAAATCAAATTATAATAAAAAGGGAAACAAATAATAAGAGAACAACTACGAATGTTGCTCATGTTTTTTTTAAATGTTGTTTGTTTGTGATGGTAAAACATCTGTTGTTTTTAGTACATTGTCTGATATTTTCTTTGATGCAGGTGGATTTATTCTTCTATAGAGAACCAGAGGAGGCCAAGAAGATAGAGGAAGATGAAGCTCCTGTGCCAGATTATGCTATTGCTGACTTCAATGCTTCTGTTATTCCTTCTGATGGTCAGTGGCCTTCTGCAATTGACCAACCTTGGACTGATGCTGCTCCAGCACCTATTCCAGCTGTCCCTGCTGTCAACTGGGCTGCCCCAGAAACTAGGTGAAGAAGACTCACACAGTTGTATATGGCAAGAATACAGTAGTACATATTTGTCCTTCTTTTTGCTTAAACCACTAGTTTGCATATCTGAAGAAGCATTTTTATATATCTATGTATTAATTTTATTTATTGTCTTTCTTACTTTTTCTATTATATGTACTGCAGTTTCACCTCAAAGGTTAAACCTATCATTATATGGAGTTTTTGAATTTGTTAAAGAATTTGAATTATGTTGTTTTGGATTTATGGCAGCATGAGGATACATTAAGGCTACCAATTAATTTTTTTTTTTTAAAAACAATGAACTTTTAAAGTCAGGCGCCATAAATGTTTGACTTTAAAAGAGACTTACGAAGTCAGGCCATAAATGCTTGACTTTAAAACATACTTACGAAGTCAGGCAATAATACATGCTTGACTTTAAATCATACTTACGAAGTCAGACAATAATAAATGCTTGACTTTAAATCGGACTTACGAAGTCAGGCTATCGCTTGACTTTAAAGCTCCTTACATACAAAGTCGACTTAATAAAAGTCAAGCGGGCGCCTGACTTTAAATCCCTTTTTCGCCTGACTTTAAATCCCTTTTTTGCACTAGTGAGGGCATGTAAGACACATGTTCTTCACTTCATGAGACATCAGTGTCACATTTCCTTTTGATGCATGTCAGCCACGGAGCCAAAATTTGGCGCCAAATTTTAGGGGTATTTTCGTCATTTCGGTTCAACTACTCATTGCATGTCAAACACGTCCCACTTGAGGTGCCTCTCTTTCATTGGTCCTATTTTCTTCCATCTGCCACATGTCTTATTTTTCCCCCATCTACCACATGTCTCAAACTATCTATGCAAATCGATCAATTCCAAGTATTGCATATAAGACACATCTTCCACTACAAAAAACGGATCAAATAGCGGGGGTTTTATTGCGGAGGTTTTAAAAACCCCCTCAGTTTAACAATAAAAAAGGAACCCCTCGGTCAGGAAGTTGAAAATGTTGATTCAATTTACGGAGGTTTTAAAACCCCCGTTGAATGTCAAGAAAAACCCCCGCTAAATGTAAAATAAAAAAACAAAAAAAAAACTTTCGCTAAACCTGTTTCCCTCCCATCAGTTTCACGTTTCCTCTTCTCACTTTCATTACTTCACAAAAAAAACCTTCACTCTTCATAAAAAAAACCTTCACTCTCGTTCTCTCCCTTTCACTGCTCCTTCGTACGCTTCCCTCTCACCCTCGCCCTCCACCCACACTCCCCACCCTCACCCTCCACCCACACCCATCATCCTCCCCCACCAGCGCCCTCACATTTCCCCAAATCGTAAACCAACTTCTCAATCTCAGCAATACTCTCCTCCCTCGACCTCCGCCTTCCTCCGCCGTTTCTAGGCCGTTCACCGTCGTATCTCTGCCTCTTCATCGCTACAACCTTCTTCTACTCAGGTATTCTATTAGTTTTCTTAATTTGTCTCAAATTTCACTGATTGCAAAACCCTAAATTGATTGTATGCAGATTCCACACCGTCCTCCTTGGTTGTCATTATCGTCCCGTTTGTTTGGTTGCCGTCGCCGTTCTCTCTTCTCAGTTCTGCGAGTTCTGGGTGTGGAATCGATCTTCATCGCTGTTTCCTCATAGCACCTCTCATCTCTCAAGATCCGTGTGGATCATAGCAACGAGATGATTTGGGGTTTCTTCGATTCGGATTTGGGTTCAATCTTCATCGCTGTTTCCTCAAAACAGCAACAGGTTCCATCGATCCTTTCTTTCTCTTTTTGACAACTGAATCTTAGTTTGTTTTGTTCTGTTGTTGTTGTTGTGTATCTCTGCCTTATACAGAAATTTGATTTGTTTCAGCAGATTTCAGCCTGTCCAATTCTCAGAGAGAAGATGCATTGGATGATCTATTTTTTATTAATTATTCCAAGACTTAATCAGCATGATTTTGAGCGTCTATCAACTCCCAAGGCAAGCCATGTTTATTCAATATTATCTTTCAAATAAGGTTTAAATAGTTATTACCCCCCTGCAAATATACCCATTATCCAGTTACCCCCCTACAAAAAAAAACATGTAAAACAAACCTTGCAAAATGTAAAGTTATCCAGTTACCCCCCTGCCGTTAAATTTTCTGTTAAAATATGTAAAATGTCACATATCCAGTTACCCCCTGCCACGTGTCACCTTATTATTGGGCCTCTGTGACACGTGGCACTGACATGCCACGTCAGCTCCTATGTCACCACTGCCACGTGTCACTGACATGTGCTACGTCAGCAGCCAATGGATGGCTGCCACGTGGCACTGACATGGCTATGGCTGCATAGTGTGTTACTAAAAAAAAATACAAATTTTGGCTTACAGGGGTGTTGAACTCGTGACCCCCAAGTGACACAGTCCCTCCTAACCACTGAGCCACATAACTATTTGATATTATTTACTCACCTACAAATATATAATACATAATTTGTACTTAAATAAAAAAAATCTAGACTTAAGATCTGGAAATCAACGTAATTCATCTTCTTCTCCAATTCCTCTTCTTCTTCAATTCCTTTTTCTTCCTCTTCTTCCTCAATTCCTCTTCTTCCTCAATTCCTCTTCTTTAACAACAACAACAAATAAAAACGCAGATCTTCTTTAACAACAATAATTAAAACGCAGATCTGGAAATCAACGTAAAACGCAAATCCATGAAAAACGCAGATCTGGAAATTTCGTTTCTGTAACAACAACAGATTCAGAAACGCAACCTGAGTTTTACGTTTTTCAAAAACGCAACCTGGAAACTCAGATTCATCGATTTGGAAACCAGATTGAAACGATTTTTGTTTGGAAACCCAGAAATTAAAACGATTTTCGTTTTTTAATTCGAGATCTGTTCCATATGAACAGAGGCTATGGAGATTGGGATTTATCCTATCGATCGGTGAGCTTTTAGAAATGTGCTATGGTGAACCTTTTTTTAAAGAGGTTATTGCTTGCTTGAGTGTGGTTCGACGTTCAAAACAGAAGACAAAAGAAGAAATGAAAGTATTATCTAATTGATGGAGTAGAGGACAGAGAATTAGTTTTCAATCTAGAAAGGAATTGAAGAAATAAATTCTTGCTATGAGGAGCACCTTCCAGTAGCCTCACGGTTTTCCAGCTGAGGGTGAAATAGGATTTTGATTGTGGCTTTGAAATCAAAGGCAACACATGGCCTGTAATTTTTTTTTGGAAGCCACGTGGATGATGGGTTTCTGTATATGTTTCTGGAAAATGGGTTGAAGATGAAAACAAAAACGAAAATGGGTTCTGTAACATTCATCATTCATCTTCATCTGGATTTCCCCTTCTATCTCTCTCTCTTCAAAAAAATTGTTTCCAGATCTTCAAAAAAAATCGTTGATGATTGTTTCAGATCCCCTACCCAATTTGTTTTGAAGAAGATGAATTCAATTGTTTTTTTAATAAAACATTAAATAAAAAATTCTGTAGGTGAGAATGATGAATTTGCGTTGATGATAAAACATTAAATAATCAATTTGCGTTGATGATGAATTTGCGTTGATGAATTTGGGTTGATGAATTTGCGTTGAGTTTCTTGGTTCGGTAGGAAGAAGAAGAAGAAGAAGAATGATGAATTTGCGTTGATGATGAAATGCCAGTTTTTTTTTTTAAATTAAGTAGCAAATGATGTAATATATACTGGTAGGTGAGATAATAATCACAAATACTAATGTGGCTCAGTGGTTAGGAGATGTGTGGGTGAGTAAGAGGTCACGAGTTCAACACCCCCCTTGGCCACAAAAATATTTAATTTTGAGTGTAACAACTAGTGCCACGTGGCAGCCATCCATTGGCTGCTGACGTGGCACATGTCAGTGCCACGTGGCACTGGTGACATAGGAGCTGACGTGACATGTCAGTGCCACGTGTCACAGAGGCCCAATAATAAGGTGACATGTGGCAGGGGGGTAACTGGATATGTGACATTTTACATATTTTAACAGAAAATTTACCGGCAGGGGGGTAACTGGATAACTTTACATTTTGCAAGGGTTGTTTTAAATGTTTTTTTTTTGCAGGGGAGTAACTGGATAATGGCTATATTTGCAGGGGGTAATAACTATTTAAACCTTCAAATAATTCACATGAATAGCAAGACCTTTGATTTTTATACAGTTATTGAAAAACCTTCTTTAGATCTTTTATTCATGTGCATTTTTATCATGCTTGTTATTCAGATTCGGTCATTATACTATTTGAAACATGTTATCTGTAATTTTACATTGTCGAATGTTATTGTGACTTGAAAAACAAACTATTACATCATGAGCATGTATTGTACACGGCAGCAACAAAAAATTGTTTAAGCAAAGCACTATAAAAGCAAACGAGTATAATAGTGTAAAGAAAATAGTCGAGTGTTCTAATACAAATTGATAAACAAGTTACGGAAGGTATAGACAGAGGAGTAAGTGTAACTATTAATATGTGCTTGGGGAGGAGTCCAATGTTCACATCATGTGGAATATATAAATTGAACTTTGTCAATTAAAAATTCTCTTTGCTAACTTATTTTTTCTTTGAGGTTATCAGTTACATAACGAAGATCACAAGGTGTCTCTTAGATCCCTGTGAACTTGTGAGGAGGCAAACGTTCATATTGCTCTCGAGATTGTTGCATGTATCTTTTTTTTCCTTGTATGACTAATCTTCTTCTAATTCATACCTTGTTTTTAATTATCTAAAACCTGCCCACCCCAAAAGATCGTTTGTTAAAATACAGTTTTATTTTATTTATCTAGAGGGACTATGTGAAGTGGAGAGGAGTTCTATTTCTTCGTTTCCTTTTGTCACTTGTTGATGAATCAGAAAAGATTAAGCATTTAGCGGATTTTCTCTTTGGAAATATTTTGAAAGGTATGAAACGTTACCTTAATAGTTTCCACTTGCAGTTATGTAAATTGAAAAATGTTTGTTCTGAGTTTGACTATTGTGTTTTTGTTACCAGTCAGTCAAGGCTCCTCTTCTAGCATATAATAATAGTTTTGTTGAGGCTGTTTTTGTTTTGAATGATTGCCACACCCATAATAGACATCGTGAGTCCCAAGGAACGCGAATTGAAAGCCAACTTTTTTCCATCAGGTAAAAGGGACCCAAATTAGCATTTGGTAAGACAGTTGTGTAGTTGAGATATCGTGCTTATATCTGCATCATTTTTTGCAGTGGTTCTGATGAAAAAGTCTTGGTAAGACAGTTCCTGTTGAGGTCATAGAAGTCTTGGAAACCTGTTACTGGATTAATACCCTTTTACTTAGGAATTGAAGGTGATACTTTAAGTTAAGTGTTGGGATCTGTGGATTTTTTCTAAATTTAGCAGAGCAGCAACTTTCCCTTTTGTTGTGGTGTCTGGGTTTGCATGATTATTACAATAGGGAGCCCTTCACAAGAGCTCTACCATGTGTGCTGCCAACTATAAATTAATCACTACTATGATAGTATCAAATATGACTTACATCAATTGTCTTTGTTATCACAGGGTATGGTGGATGAGCTAGACTAAGAGAATGGGGTGGCAAAGGCAATTGGAGCAGAGCTGTTTTTTTCTTGAAAATATAACAAGGTAATAGATTTATATGAGCACTTTTGCTGTGAAGGAAATTTGGTGGAAGAATGGCGCTAGGCTACTGCAGATGGTGATTTCAAGCTGATATGAAAAGTGACCAAGAAATAATGTAGCAGTGGAGTATTTCTATGGGATAGGTGTAGGCAAAATAGATGTAGATGAATTTGATTGAATTTTCTTGTTTTGTTTGGAGAAGGATTTTTGCTTTAATTATCGTTGTAATGCATTGACTGTAAAAGGTGTTTTCTTGACTGAATTTTCTTTTTTTTTTTATTAGAAATGTTGCTGGGTGGAGACCTATCCCACAGGCGACAACCAAACCTTATGTTGCTTCTGCTGCTTCTCGCGAGACATCAGGCTGCCAACCAACCTCGCGAGACATCAGGCTGCCGACCAATCTTGGAAGTGATGCTTAGGTGATGTCTTGGAAGCTAAAATCATATATTTGTTGTATTTTGCAAATCTGAGATCTAATAACTGATGATCAACATTCTGCCTCAAATAACCAAATGGACTATTTTAGTCAGCTTGTCTATTCCTTTTGATGCAGATGTACAAAATTCAGCTTGAAACAATTGATTTTTCCTGTTGGCTATTTCTTATTGGATTAGCTATATAGCTTCTATTTTTATCAACATTGCTGGCTATCTTGATTAGCTATATAGCTTCTATTTTGATCAACATTGCTGGCTATTTCTTATTGGTATCTTGATTTCTTTTAGGTTCCTGTTGAGGTCAAAGAAGTCTTGGAAACCTGTTACTGGATTAATACCCTTTTACTCAGGAATTGAATGTGATACTTTAAGTTAAGTGTTGGGATCTATAGATTTTTTCTAAATTTAGCAGAGCAGCAACTTTCCCTTTTGTTGTGGTGTCTGGGTTTGCATGATTATTACAATAGGGAGCCCTTCACAAGAGCTCTACCATGTGTGCTGCCAACTATAAATTAATCACTACTATGATAGTATCAAATATGACTTACATCAATTGTCTTTGTTATCACAGGGTATGCTGGATGAGCTAGACTAAGAGAATGGGGTGGCAAAGGCAATTGGAGCAGAGCTGTTTTTTTCTTGAAAATATAACAAGTGCTTTTTTTTTCTTCCCATTGTGCCTTTTGAGTTGAGGTTGTGACAAAACACAAATATAGGAAGTTCTTCACGACAACGAACATGAAGAATCTGCAAGAGGATCATCTAGTGCTAGCCAAATTTGATATATTTTTTCGGATCTTTTAGCATTAGATTTTTTTAAGCTACTATAAATTGAGTTGTATGACATTAGATATTTGAGCTACAAATGTTTATTATTATTATAATTTTTAGAAATTTGACATTACATGTATGTTATCACAGTTATATTCTTAATGAAATTTTTGGTCTTTTTGATTAAGCTTAATAAGTATTCTCGAAGATGTATGGATAGTTGCTGGTAATAAAAATGTGGTAATGAGATAAGATAAAAAATATCAAATTGCAAGAAAAAAAACTCTTGTAAAATCACTCAAGATCTCAGGAGGTTTATAACCCCCTCAAAAAAACCTCCACTAATTGTGGGGGTTAAAAACCCCCACAGTAAAACCCCCGCTAAAAGACATGATACCAGCATTTTCTAAAAACCCCGCAAAACGATTGCGGCACTTGAAACTCCGGCGTTTTTTAAAACTCCCGCAGATTACGTTGCGGGGGTTTAAAACCCCCGCTAAGCGACTTAAAAACCCCCGCAATCTGTTCCGTTTTTTGTAGTGTTCTTCACTTCATGAGACATCAGTGCCACGTTTCCTTTTGATGCATGTAACGCCACAAATATTTAATTAATTACTTAATTAATTTATTTAATGATTAAGTGTGTGAATTGTTGAAGTTGGGAATTATTAGTATAGTTGCTACGTTGATTTGTATTTAATTAACAGGTTAATTAAGTGTGGAAAATAATATTAGAGTAGTAATAATATTATTATGTTGTATGGGCTTATTTTTATGTTAGAATAAGTAATATAAGGGGGTGTGAAGAGTGGCCCATGAGACTAATCAGAAAAAAAAAAGAAGTATAAGTAAGAATCAGAATTAGGTGAAGTGTCATAAGAAAAAGAAGGATTAGAGAAAACCTAGAAGCAAGGAGAGAAGGGGGCTGCGCATTTTGGTGAGAAAGAGAGAAGGGGCTGCGCATTCTTCATCCAAGAAGGGAGGTGACTGCGAAATCTTCAAAACCCAGGTAAGGGTTGGGTTCTAACTCTATAATAGGGTATATGAAGGGCTTTATGTGGGAAAATAAGGAATCCTATATGTTTGTTTAATCCTTGAAAATCGATTGTTGTCATTGGAAAACTATTGTTGATGATTGAAATTAGTTAAGGGGTTTTGAACACAAGAACGCACAAAATCTAGGTCACTGGGAGCCATGGGCGCCGTTGCTGTTGTTGCTGGGCGCCAGGTGTGGCTGCCCCTGTTGTTCCTGGGAGCCATGGGCGCCGTTGCTGTTGTTGCTGAGCGCCAGGTGTGGCTGCCCCTGTTGTTGCTGGGCGCCATGGGCACCGTTGCTGTTGTTGCTGGGCGCCAGGTGTGGCTGCTCTGTTGATGATGCTGGACGCCATGGACGCCATGGACGCCATGGACGCCATGGGCGCCATGTCTGGCTGCCCGTTGCTTGTGTTGCTGATTGTTAGTGGCGCACTGGGCGCCATGGGCGCCATGTCTGGCTGCCCGTTGCTTGTGTTGCTGATGTTGCTGGGCGCACAGGGCGCCAAGGGCTCCAAGTCTGGCTGCCTGTTGCCTGTTGTCTGATTGTTGCTGGGCGCACTGGGCGCCAAGGGCGCCAAGTCTGGCTGCCTGTTGCCTGTTGTCTGATTGTTGCTAGGCGCACTGGGCGCCAAGGGCGCCAAGTCTGGCTTCCTGTTGTTTGTTGTCTGTTGGTTGCTGGGCGCACTGGGCGCCATGGGCGCCATGTGTGGCTGCCTCGTTCGGTTGCTGGGCACATTTGGGCGCCGTCTTGTGGATTGTTGGGCGCTTTAGGCGCATTAGGCCCACAGTTGGCTAATTGTTGGTTAAGTCGTTATTTGTTAATCGTTAATTTGTGGAGTTGTTAGCCGTTGGTTGAGTTGTTACACTGTTAACTTGTTAAGTTGCTAAATTGTTGGCTCAGTTGTTGAACTGTTGATGATGTTGCACCTAGTTGGATTGCCTCTATTTATTGGCAAGATATTATGTTGTAGGCCTATGGCCAACGTTGAATTCCGTTGTTGTTGTGTTGCTATGTAATCATTGTGGATTGTTTGTGCATTCATATCACGTCGCATACATAGCATTTTCATGTTGGAGCTATGCTCAAAACACGTTGGCCAGGACTGGCAAATTATGTTGAAGGCTTATGCCTTGTTGATGCCTCTATTTATTGGCAGATTTTTACGTTGGGAGTTCTACTCTGATGGTACCACATGCATATGCATAGTATCGAGTCGCATTCATATTGCACCCTTAAGTGACTATGTTGATGACTTGTGATTGATCGAAGTTGATTGTTGGCTGTGAAGTGGTGAATTCATGTCTTCTAATTCTAACATACTGGTTTTCATATGTTCTATTATATGGTTTGATATCTCACCCATTGTGTTTGAATGTTACCCTCCTGTTGGTAACGTGCAGGTAATCACGAATGAAGGCTGCTTACCTTCGTTTGATCGAGTCGGTGTCGTCGCTCTGATACGTAACACTCGGGGGGGATGAACACGTGTTTTCCTTATTATTTCGTTATGTTGAAACTTAAAGTCGTTATTATCAAGGATTTTGCTGTTTTTGAGCTATCTTAAGTTGGTTAGAAACGCCACGATTATTTTGAATTGACTTTTGTTGTGAATCCGCTGCGTAGTAATGAAGGTGACTTATTTTTAAAGACTAAAAGGTTATTTATTGGTTCATCCAAAAGTAAAGTGTTATGTATCTGTTTTCACAGGCGAAATAATCATGTTTGTTGTTTTTAAGAAGAAAGTGTGGCACTCCATTCATTTGTTGGAAATTTTTATAAACTCTGATTTTTCGTATTATTTTACCGGGTAGAAATGGGGTGTTACATAAGTGGTATCAGAGATGTTTCGGTATGTCCGACCAAGTTGTCTAGTTGTTGTGTCATTTGACGATCGAATATTGTCATTTAGTTCAAACTATTGTTTGTGTTATAGTGATACGTTAAGATGGACTTATTAGAGGTACATGCTTCATTAATAGTATTCCTCTAACTTCTATTATTGATACCGGTGCTACTTATTAGAGTAGGAAAGCAAGATGCAGGAATCTTATCCTGAGTTGTTCGAATCAGGTAAAATTTTTGAGGACGAAAATATTCTAAGTGGGGGAGAGTTGTAACGCCCCAAATATTTAATTAATTACTTAATTAATTTATTTAATGATTAAGTGTGTGAATTGTTGAAGTTGGGAATTATTAGTATAGTTGCTACGTTGATTTGTATTTAATTAACAGGTTAATTAAGTGTGGAAAATAATATTAGAGTAGTAATAATATTATTATGTTGTATGGGCTTATTTTTATGTTAGAATAAGTAATATAAGGGGGTGTGAAGAGTGGCCCATGAGACTAATCAGAAAAATAAAGAGAAGTATAAGTAAGAATTAGAATTAGGTGAAGTGTCATAAGAAAAAGAAGGATTAGAGAAAACCTAGAAGCAAGGAGAAAAGGGGGCTGCGCATTTTGGTGAGAAGGAGAGAGGGGGCTGCGCATTCTTCATCCAAGAAGGAGATGACTGCGAAATCTTCAAAACCCAGGTAAGGGTGGGGTTCTAACTCTATAATAGGGTATATGAAGGGCTTTATGTGGGAAAATAAGGGATCCTATATGTTTGTTTAATCCTTGAAAATCGATTGTTGTCATTGGAAAACTATTGTTGAAGATTGAAATTAGTTTAGGGGTTTTGAACACAAGAACGCACAAAATCTGGGTCACTGGGCGCCATGGGCGCCGTTGCTGTTGTTGCTGGGCGCCAGGTGTGGCTGCCCTTGTTGTTCCTGAGCTCCATGGGAGTCGTTGCTGTTGTTGTTGGGCGCCAGGTGTGGCTGCCCCTGTTGTTCCTGGGCGCCATGGGCGCCGTTGCTGTTGTTGCTGGGCGCCAGGTGTGGCTGCCCTGTTGATGTTGCTGGGCGCCATGGGCGCCATGTCTGGCTTCCCGTTGCTTGTGTTGCTGATTGTTACTGGCGCACTTGGCGCCATGGGCGCCATGTCTAGCTGCCTGTTGCTTGTGTTGCTGATGTTGCTGGCGCCAAGGGCGCCATGGGCGCCATGTCTGGCTGCCCGTTGCTTGTGTTGCTGATGTTGCTGGGCGCCAAGGGCGCCATGGTCGCCATGTCTGGCTTCCCGTTGCTTGTGTTGCTGATTGTTACTGGCGCACTGGGCGCCATGGGCGCCATGTCTGGCTGCTCGTTGCTTGTGTTGCTGATGTTGCTGGGCGGACAGGGCGCCAAGTCAGGATGCCTGTTGCCTGTGGTCTGATTGTTGCTGGGCTTACTGGGCGCCAAGGGCGCCAAGTCTGGCTGCCTATTGCCTGTTGTCTGATTGTTGCTGGCGCACTGGGCGCCAAGGGCGCCTAGTCTGGCTGCCTGTTGCCTGTTGTCTGACTGTTGCTGGGCGCACTGGGTGCCAAGGGCGCCAAGTCTGGCTACCTGTTGCCTGTTGTCTGATTATTGCTGAGCGCACTGGGCGCCAAGTCTGGCTGCCTGTTGCCTGTTGTCTGATTGTTGCTAGGCGCACTGGGCGCCTAGGGAGCCAAGTCTGGCTTCCTGTTGTTTGTTGTCTGTTGGTTGCTGGGCGCACTGGGCGCCATGTTTGGCTGCCTCGTTCGGTTGCTGGGCACATTTGGGCGCCGTCTTGTGGATTGTTTGGCGCTTTAGGCGCATTAGGCCCACAGTTGGCTAATTGTTGGTTAAGTCGTTAATTGTTAATCGTTAATTGGTGGAGTTGTTAGCCGTTGGTTGAGTTGTTACACTGTTAACTTGTTAAGTTGCTAAATTGTTGGCTCAGTTGTTGAACTGTTGATGATGTTGCACCTAGTTGGATTGCCTCTATTTATTGGCAAGATATTATGTTGTAGGCCTATGGCCAACGTTGAATTCCGTTGTTGTTGTGTTGCTATGTAATCATTGTGGATTGTTTGTGCATTCACATCGCGTCGCATACATAGCATTTTCATGTTGGAGCTATGCTCAAAACACGTTGGCCTGGACTGGAAAATTATGTTGAAGGCTTATGCCGTGTTGATGCCTCTATTTATTGGCAGATTTTTACGTTGGGAGTTCTACTCTGATGGTACCACATTCATATTGCACCCTTAAGTGACTATGTTGATGACTTGTGATTGATCGAAGTTGATTGTTGGCTGTGAAGTGGTGAATTCATGTCTTCTAATTCTAACATACTGCTTTTCATATGTTCTATTATATGGTTTGATATCTCACCCCTTCTGTTTGAATGTTACCTTCCTGTTGGTAACGTGCAGGTAATCACGAATGAAGGCTGCTTACCTTCGTTTGATTGAGTCGGTGTCATCGCTCTGATACGTAACACTCGGGGGGATGAACACGTGTTTTCCTTATTATTTCGTTATGTTGAAACTTAAAGTCATTATTATCAAGGATTTTGCTGTTTTTGAGCTGTCTTAAGTTGGTTAGAGACGCCACGGTTATTTTGAATTGACTTTTGTTGTGAATCCGCTGCGTAGTAATGAAGGTGACTTATTTTTAAAGACTAAAAGGTTATTTATTGGTTCATGCAAAAGTAAAGTGTTATGTATCTGTTTTCACAGGCAAAATACTCATGTTTGTTGTTTTTAAGAAGAAAGTGTGGCACACCATTCATTTGTTGGAAATTTTTATAAACTCTGATTTTTCGTATTATTTTACCGGGTAGAAATGGGGTGTTACAATGCATGTCAGCCACATTTGGCGCCAAAATTCAGAGGTATTTTCACATTCAAAGAAAAAAAATACAAAGTTTGTATTGCTGCTATATTGATATTTCAGCTGAGAAAGATAAATTAACCTATCTATATAGCATCCTATATTTCGATTATCTTAAACTCATGTAACTGGGTCGTTACTAGCGCTCCCCCTGCATTGCACGGGCATTGAGACTAGTTTGTTTCATGCCTATATACATATAATGTTGTTTCCCGCCTATATACATATACTATTGTTTCCCTATTCTTTCCTATATTATGTTTGTATGAGAATATTACATTGAATGCAGTTATCCACCGTCTATGGATGCTACCCAGGAGATGGAGACTATGATCCAAATTCCAAAGCTGTAGCTGCAGAAGTCAATGACCTCATCCTTGGGTAATTGACCACCCTACCGGCCATGGATCATACACTGGGAAGGTGGTTGAAACTATCCGAGTGGATGGAGAGATCACACAAGTGACAATAACTCGTCGGACGATTGAGTATCCTGTCCCGATGCTTCAAGTGGGCACAAAATCATTTCGATGATATGAGAAAAAGGTGCGGCCTCTCCAAGGGATCCTCTGAGGTTCACCACAAGACTACTTTTTCTGCCACTACCAACGTAGGCGCGACCCAGCTGATGGAGACTGAGATCCAAGTTCCAGAGGTGCAGGTACAGAAGTCTGTGACCTCCTTCAAGCTACCAGATATGGAAGTTTTTGGTGCCTGGGTAGTTGACCCCAGTACTGGCAAGGCATCATACGAGACTACCCAAGTGGATGGGCAGATCATGCAAGTGACAATCACGCGTCTGACGATCGAGTATTCAGTCCCAATGTCTCGAGTTGCGGAGGCATGGACGCGGAGGGGCATAGAGGAGTTTGATAGAGAGGTGGCCCCCTCTGAGGAATCCTCTGAGATTCCTCGGAGGACTACTTTATTTACAACACCCGAGGTAGATGGACTGAGGTTACATAGTGGAACAGGTAAGCGTGTAAGTGGAGGATGGTGGGATAGAGCGTCTTCGTCCCGAGTGAGGTTAGGATCATCGTCTCCTTCTTTGGAGCTAGAAGATTCTTCTAATTACACTCAGCTTTCTCCGATTCGTGATCCCGAGCCACCTTTGAGGGAGGATTCTCTTCCATGTGCTATATGTGTTCACTCTGCACGTAGGGCCTATCATGGATTGATTGAGGAGAATGAAACCGAGGATGTTGTCATAGTGGAGCCTTGTGCTAAGAGTGATGTTGTTGTTAAGGAGGAGGAGGAAGATCTGTCTTACCAGGCCAATCCCTTGGGTCTATGAAGAGTGTGGGGTTGGAACCTCTCACTACAACAAAACTGTAGAAAAATGGCGCACCCTTCAGGGGCGCTCTTTTAAAAGCGCCCCTGATGCTCAAAATACGCAGGGCCTTTAGGGGCGCTTTTTAAAAAGCGCCCCTAAAGGCCCTGCGTATTTTCAGCATCAGAGGCGCTTGTTAAAAAGCGCCCCTAAAGGCCCTGCGTATTTTGAGCATCAGGGGCGCTTTTAAAAGAGCGCCCCTGAAGGGTGCGCCATTTTTCTACAGTTTTGTTGTAGTGAGAGGTTCCAACCACCACACTCTTCATAGAGGTTGCGACCTTTTCGATATGCCGCTTCGAGGTTGTGACATCTTGCGACGCCACTTCGCCCATCTAGGGACTCTAACAGGAGTTTATCAGAATCTGTCCGAATTTAACTCACCCATTAGAGGTTGCGACATTTGCGATGCCGCTTCGCCCGTCTAGGGACTCTGACAGGAGTTTATCAGAGTCTGTCCGAACTTAACTCACCCATCAGAGGTCGCGACCTTTTCGATATGCCGCTTCGAGGTTGTGACATCTTGCGACGCCACTTCGCCCATCTAGGGACTCTAACAGGAGTTTATCAGAATCTGTCCGAATTTAACTCACCCATTAGAGGTTGCGACCTTTTCGATATGCCGCTTCGAGGTTGTGACATCTTGCGACGCCACTTCGTCCATCTAGGGACTCTAATAGGAGTTTATCAGAATCTGTTCGAATTTAACTCACCCATTAGAGGTTGCGACCTTTTCGATATGCCGCTTTGAGGTTGTGACATCTTGCGACGCCACTTCGCCCATCTAGGGACTCTAACAGGAGTTTATCAGAATCTGTCCGAATTTAACTCACCCATTAGAGGTTGCGACGTCTCTTGATAGCCTCTTTATGAACCTAGTAGGTCGACTCGTGTCCCTGCGACCCATGCAGTCCCTCCCTGCCCGGTAGGTAGGATCTCAAACTAGCATTGCCCCCTCCTTCCTATGGAGTTGGACCCTTTCCCTTTCCTTTGGGAATAAGTGTTACTGCTAGGAACCGGTGTCATGGATATGCTTTTTAATGTCGTCCCTGAGGGTGCTGCATTTTATGTGCCAAATCAAGCCAGATCATCCTTCTTGCTGCCGTCCTGCATTGGTGTTGAGCTGCGTTGGTCGGGGGGTCTCCTCGATGGTGATCCCCGGCGATGTCTCTAGTGAACATTGACCTGGTTCCGCTGTTGCCCCCTAAGTCGAGATTATAATTTGGAGGATGGTCTTGACTTGACGTTGTCGTTTAGAATGCCCTTGTAGGTTAGGTCGCCCTTTCGGCTCGCTTCGTTGTCGGGCCTGCTAAGTTAGTCAGCTGCTCGTGTCGTTGGAGCAATTGTTTTCTACCATGCGCAAGTAGGGGGAGGTTCCCTTTCTTCCGTTGGTGGCGCCCTGCTGGGCGCCTTCCTGGGTGCCGCCTGTGGCTGCCTTGGCGCCTTGCCAGGCGTCCTTCCGTGTGCTGCCATACGTGCTCATGCATCCTTTAATTTTCTTACGTGCTTATCCACTCACATGCTCATGCACTCTTTTATTTGCTTACGTGCTCATGCACTCGTGTGCTCGCGCACTATGTTATTTGCTCAGTGCTCTTGCACTATTTTATTTTCTCAAGAGCTTGTGAGTGTCGTCAGCTTGTTTCCCTTTCTGGGTGCTGGGTGCGGAGACGTATGAATTGGATTTCGAGCTTAACATAAGAATTGTGACCTCATGGTCTTGTCATTTGCTTGACTTCCGCGCCTTTCTTAGCGCTTGCTACCCAAAACATCTTGGTCTCATACCTTGGGTTCCTGCCGGGTGGGTGCCGTGAACTTGCCTCCTTTGCTTTAGGAAGATGAGTGCGCCATCACACCCTTGACTCCCCTACATGGAGAGATGAACTTGGCTTTGAGCTAATGTTGAGGTTGCCCCCTGCGATCCAGGAAGTCCCTCACTGCATGGTATGTTAGGTATCAGACTTGTCTCGCTCCACTCCTGACTATGGAGTTGGACTTTTTTTCTTTCTTGATATTCTGCTTTTGTGCTCAAACAACAAAATTCATAACTAGGCCTAGCCTTAGACCCGAGTCCTGATGCTCTGCTGCTTATTTGGAGTCGCGAGTTTCATCCTCTTTTTCAATCACGTACAAGGAATGGATTAGCTCTTCTTAGAGGTGCAGCCTTTCCTTTGCACGAGAGGTTCGGGTTGTTCGATGTCCCGGAACTCCGTGTCGACGCATTCGGCAAGGATCTCAGCCTGGGATGTGTTTAGGAGGGTGTACTCTGAGAAGCGACCATGTCGGGGCCTTGAGTTCCCTCCTTTCTTTCTTGAGAGTTGGCAACTTCTCTAAGGCCCTTGGGATTCGGCATTTATCCACCCTTCGAGTGAAAGGTCCTTCTTCCGAAAACCTTCTTGAGTTTCGGGGGGAGGTGTCTTCTTAATCAAACTGTTGATGCCTACGTCGGTCGGGGGATCTCCTCGATGGCGATCCCTGGTGGTGTCTTCGGTGCCACCGTTGTTGGAGGAAGGGTTCCCCTGCCAGGCGCCCTCATGGGCGCTGCCTGATGTTGTCATGGCACCCTGCCAGGCGCCCTCCTGGGCGCTGGGCTGGGCATGTCTTAGCGCTCTGCTGTTGGAATGACATGCAAGACGGTCAATGTTCTGTACCGAGCAGCTTTTTGGTCGTCTGCTATTGGTAGGTCTCTTGCTGTCCTGACCAAAGGTCAATGAGCGCCCGGGGCGGTACCTGCAAGCCACTCCGACGCTCAAGTCAGTATATAGAATATCAGAGTGAAGGTACTAAAGATTAGAGATTCAACCTTTGTAAGGGCAAAGTTTGCCTGTATTTATAGGAAATCGTGCCCTCTTGTGGATCGTCGGATGGGTAGAGTCGATCTCGACCGTCCAAGCATGTTGGGCTCGCATGAGGTGGATATGGGCTGAATTGGTTGGGCTGATCCATATGACTTGCTAAGCGCACCTCCTGGTTTTGCTAATGGGACCCTCTAGTTGACTCCAGAACAATTTGTGTTGTCTTCTTTTCTTTCTAATTATGAGTTCAGTTTTTATATTTAGATTTATTGAATATGGATTATGTTATTAATATTTCTTACACTTTTTCTTCTTATTATCTATAGATGTTCAATTTCAATCTCTTTGTTAAAGTTTCTTTTTAATTTTACAATCTTCTTATTTAAACTATAGTTATAATTTATTTTTATTCATGGGAACTTCAGCCACATTTACAATAGATCCCCCCAATCATATTCTTTCAACTTTTTATATGTGCTTCTATTTTATTTGTGGTTTTCATCCAACCATGCACCATACCCATGTGTTTTACTTTCTATTTGTATTGTATTATTTATTTTGGTTATTTCACATCAACGGGTATTAGAAGCATACTTAAATTGGTGTTTATATTTTTATCTTACTTTAATATTCGAGTACAGCATTGCTGCATTAACTCTCGTGGGAACTTCAGCCACATTGGATTTTCTATTTTGCAAACCAACGTCATTGGCCCAATGGCATAGGCTACCTTGGGACACAGGTGTCGACCCAGTGCTCTCGAGTTCCATTCCCATAGTGGACAAGCTTGGTGTTGGCTAGTGTGAAACTTGCTCCTAACCACGAAGGGATAATAGTTTTTCGTTGCAAGCACCGGGGCAGTCCGTTAGTAACCAACAATAGTCCAAGCTAAAAAAAGACTATATTTTACACAAACCAGATTTAGCGGACCCCGTGCATCGGACAGGTATTAGGGCTAGTTAAAATAATATGTTAATATAAAGTGGCATTTATTTAAATAAAAGTAAGAATAACAATAAATTACTATATTTCAAAGTACTTTTGAATGTACGAGTAAGGGTTGGTTTTAGCAGTAACTGGATTCGGATCCTATCCAAATGTCTCGAGTTTGAGTCGTGGGAGTCGCAAAACTCTGTTTGGAAGGGAGAATCACATGGACTAGCTAGCAAAATCGTGTAAATATGTGACCAGCCAAATTCTGCGATGCAAATTAGTCACTGACAAAGCTGATTGATACTACGCACCAACAACACAGTAACAAAAAAGAGTACAGTCGAATGTTTACAAAAAAAAGTACATTTAAATTAGAAAGAAAGCATTTAATGTACTTAAACACACTACAAGAATTTCGGTGATTTCCGAGGGAAAAATCCCTCGGAAAAGCAGGAAAATCGGTCGGAAATTCACGTTTCCGACGGAATTTCCGATGGACAAAATTCCGTTGGAAAAACGGTCCTCGCAAACGATTTCCGAGGGAATTTTCCCTCGGAAACGCTTCCGTCGGAAATCCCTGGCAAATTCCTCACAAATATCCGTCGGAAATCCCTCGCAAATTCCTCACACATATCCGTCGGAAATCCGTCGGTACGCATTGATAAATAATTTTGGAAAATCATTCAGTTACATACAAACCCCATTCTATTTGCAATTGCTGTCAATTTAATTCAGACTCAGCCAATGTAACTAGCCTATAATTAATTCAATAGAAATTCAATCCAAACAAAATAATTGCAACTAGCGTATAATTCCAAACCAATATAACTAACAATCACATATACAAACTTATATTTCCAAACCAATGTAACTAAAAATCTCATAAAATTATAAATCATTCGGCTACATACAAACCCATTCTATTTACAATACGACTTCCTTGCCAATTTAATTCAGACTCAGCCTACCAATTCAATAGAAATTCAATCCAAACCAAATAATTTCAACTACCCTATAGCATTCTATTTCAAGCCGAATTTAATCAAAACTAGAGCATTCTATTTCAAGAGATCACACACATTAATCAATGGACGTGCATCTGCAAGTTTGACCTCCATTAGAATTTTTTTTGCCTTCTCAGCATCATAGAAGTTTGATTCCCTAGTCACGCGCTCTACCTCCTTAATTTGTCCAGTTTTAACAGCAACTTCAATGTACTTGAAGTGAATATCAGGATCCTCACTATATACAACAGAAGAAAGAATCAAATTTACAATAACGGGTGCAAACTAAATTAGAAAATTTTTGAAGAACATAGTAATTATACTTGACAAGAACAATAGAAGAGTTGAACAAAGAAAAAGTTTGATCAAATACCTTCATAATATTAACTTCATAAGATCTTGATCTAATGACTCGAAAGATCCTCTCTCCAGTGTACAATAAAACTGGAAATGCAATGTAAATCCATGTCAAGTTTGATTGAAAAATTGTATTTGATTTCTTATTTGTAATCTCAAGAAACCATTTGGTGTTTTTGTATTTGTTTTTCTGGAAAGAAAAGGTATGTATAATGTATATGGTATTGGTGGTATTCTACTGCTTATTTAGTGACATGAATGCCTCTGACTACAAGCTAATGGTAACAGAATAAAAATCAGACAAGCCACATGCCATCATGAATGCTGAAACTCTAGCTATTGTGTTGACATAAATCAGCATGGAAAAAGAAATAAAAAGCATGATGGAAAGTAATCACATAAGGCTGTGAAATGAAAGAAAAAAACATTAAAAAGTTTACTGCATATGAAGCATGACATGTAAGATGCAATTCATTCCCTCGTATATACTCAACTCTACAGAGTACAGATCATCCATGTGATTAGCAAGGCATAGCTTTCACCAAACCAAATGCCTATACATCAAACAAATCATGAAGAGTTAACTTTGAAAAATAGACCTATATGTGAAAGATTGACCAAACTAAATTAGGAAGAAAAAACTTGTATTTTCCTTTCTAACAATAAGATATTTCAAACTACCAAACATCCAGTAGCTACTTGTTGTTATTGACAAAAATTGTAGAGGGTCTAATTCTACTCATGTCTACAGATTAATGATCCATCTTCATGTTAAACTAATGGACATACTAGATAGTAGATACTATGACCTGTGATGGATATAAATATACAGATAATTACCAATTTCCATGTGAAACAACTGACTCCCACCCTTAATTTTCTTGCCCCGCTTGGAAACTTAAATAGTAAATCCAATAGTGTACTATAAACAAAGAGTCAAAGAGTCACAGCAACCTATACAAAGAAGTTTCCCACTTTATTACATAGAATAAATGTGCAACTGTGAAGTCTAAATTAAAAAAATACCTTAATCCAAAAACAAGAAATATTTGTATACATTAAGTCACTAATTACTTCTTAATCCATGTGCCAAGAAGTCCCAAATGAAAAAAAAATGGAGGGCACATATTACATATTGTTAGTTTTTTTTTGGTAAACAAAGTTGTATTATTAGTTTTAAGCATTTCAACCATATGATTATTGATTAAGTGCTATGAAAATTCTGAAATCATTGCTTTGATATTTTCCAGAAAAATGATGATACGATGGATGCAGAAAAAGAAAACAAATTTACTGAGAGGATTTATGTGAGAGAAATGAACTAACAAGTAGGATCTGTATATCCGTTTGAGCATAACATGTCAATTGAAAAAAGCAAAAGAAGAATTTGTCAAAGGGATAAAAGATTTCATTGAAAAAAAACTAAAGACGAGGAAGAAATGGTAACCAGTTCTATAAGGTTGGTCGGAGGATTAAACCAGAAGTAACAAAATAAAAACACTCCAAACATTTTCTACAACATATTGAACTTACCTTGCAGAGACCATTAGGCATTTCCTGCATGACACAACCAGAAGGAAGCTTCCTACAGTGGATGAATGAGCTTCCATTGACAGCATTGCGAACGATATCGATCGAAACATGGACCACAGCGCACACACCTTCTGCATGCTGCTTGCAGAACCGGAGGAGACTCAGCTGACGAACCGGGACTAATGGTGAAGGCACTTGAACCTCAGCATGCATCTAAAAAGCGTAATTAATCGTGAATTTATTATCGGTTCACGCAAAAATAATGTAGCGAAGTTGAAGAAATACACTGAAGAGAAATATACCAGAAGTAAAGCTCTATTTCTTGTTCCACCTACACCACTAGCACTACAAAAAAACTGGTCATTAGCGACGAGCATTTCCCTTGCAAAATGACCAAAATCCGTCGCTAATGGTCATTTGCGAGGGAATTAGCGATGGACCAGTTCCATCGCTAAACCCCTCCTCGCTAATGGAATTAGCGAGGGAATTTGAATCCCTCGCGGAATTTTCCCTCGCTAATTCCCTCGCTAATGACTGCAACTTTTCAGGTGATGGGACTCAGTTGCAGGGGTTGGTAAATGCGCAGGAATTAGCGAGGGATACTTCCCTCGCTAATTCTCTCTCCCTCGCTAATTCTCTCGCTAATGACTGCAGTTTTTCAAAAAAAAATGACATGTGTCCAGTGCTGAATGACTTGTTTTTTTATATATTTATTATTAATTAATGAATATTATATTATATTATTAATTTTGTGGTGATGTGTGGTGGTGGTGGTGGTGGCGACGGTGGTGGTGGCGTGGTGGTGGTGGTGTCGTGGTGGTGTGGTGGTGGTGGTGGCGTGGTGGTGGTGGTGATGGGTGGCTTAGAGTAGAGAGAGAAGGAGAAGAGTAAGGGAGAAAGAGAGAGAGAGATAGAGAGAGAGAGAGAGAGAGAGAGAGAGAGAGAGAGAGAGAGAGGAGTGAGAGTGGTGGTGGTGGGGTGGTGGTGGTGAAGAGTAAGAGAGAGTGAGTGAGAGTGGTACGAGGTATGTGGTGGTGGTGGTGGTGTTGGAAGAGTGAAGAGAGAGGAGAGTGTGAGAGGAGGTGATGATGATGGTGGTGGTGGTGGTGGAGAGTAGAGGAAGAGGAAGGGTGAAGAGGAAGGTAAGAGGAAGGGTGAAGAGTGAGTGAGTGAGTGAGTGAGTGAGAAAGAAGAGTGTAAACGGATTTAAGGAAAAAAAGAAAAAAAAATTGCGAGGGAATTAGCGAGGGAACTGTCCCATCATCTGAAAAGTTAAATTTAGCGAGGGAATTAGCGAGGGAACTGTCCCTTGCCTTAGGTCAATGTATAATGCATTCTGCTAAGACAGCAGCAGATCTCAAATATTGTCAATGTATAATGCATTATGTTAATGAGTTTCAATTCCAAATATACCAATTGATTCATTAATAAACCATTTCATTTTTCAATCATTCCAAATATACTTTTAATGAATCAAAATGCAAATAAACTATCAATCGAAGAATATCGTAACTTCTGATAAATTTCTCAAAATTTCTCAATCTAAAATATCAAATAGCAGCAAGCCAGCAACTATAATGATTTTACTAGTTTGTGAAACAAATAGAAATCCATTAATATCCAAAGAAACCAAACTAGATATTGATTAAGTAATAAATAAGAAAAATTACCAAATTCAACAACAACAACAATATTCAGCGAAAACTCAAAACCCACTATAATTTACAAATAGTAATTGTCCCTCAAGTATCAAGGATTTTCATTAAAACTGCAGTAAGCATTTCCAACAGTAAAGTATACCCTATTTCTTATTAGCACAGGCATTAATTAAAACAAAGAAATCAAAAGACATTTAAGAAATTGATAGTAACTTGCTAACCAAAAGAAGCATTTCCAAAACTAAGTACAAAGTAAAGTTCAAGTTTCAATGTTTCAAAGTTCAAACTTCTCAAAACCCCTTCCCAAAAATTTTCTAAAAAAAATGAAGAAAATATGATAACTTCTTAGTATCACCCAACAAGCAAGAGTGTATAAAAATATTAGACGATGAACAGCCCAAGTGCTTTAATGACAGACACAACCACACACACAGAGGTAATTACACAAAAGAAGGAACCTTGCTTTGCTTGAGGTTCCAGCAGAAGTGTCTCTTCTCTTACACAAGGAAAAACCCACCAAAGCCCTGCAAAGAGTGAAAGAAGAGGATTAGAATCTAAACAAGTCCAAATTCTTTACCACTCTCCACTGATTTAGCCCCTTGTCAATTAGACATTAACTATGACAAACATGGCATGAGTATAGCCTTATACCTATTAGACTCAGAGCCCACAAAATTAGAGCCTATATTTCATTCTTAATCAAATTAAAGCCTAACCATTCGGGAATACATTATCTTTTTTCTCAGTAATGACAAATCATTGCCTCCAGCTAACTTTTCACTTTGCAACAAGAAATGAAGCTTAAATCTACACGGGTCTAGAAGCCAAAAGGGTAAAAAACATCAAGCAGAGCAAATCAACTCTAATGAGATTAGAGTTTTTAGTAAATCAAAAATTAGTAAAACAAGAGGGGAACACAAACCAGACCAGAACATAATGAAAAGAAACAAAAAATAAAATAAAATCAAATGAAAGAAAAGCACTACTTAGCTGGAATTTAAGGTCCAATGTTAAGGACGTCAGGAGGTTGAGATGGACGATTGTGAGGTTACAGACAATGGCGGTTTGGGTAGGTTTCAGAGTCTTGATTACTACGACGATGGGTTTGGTTTGGATGCGATGCTGGGTCGAGGTTGGTGAAGGCAATGGGTTAAGGTTTGGGTTGGTTGGTTGCGGCGGCGATGACTAAGGACGGATGCAGCAGCGATGGGTTTTTGGTTGTCTAAGGTTGGCTGCAGCGCTTCAATGAGTGGGTCGCTACGGATCGGGTCGCTCCAGGATGCACGAAGGATGCGGCGTTGAAAAGAATTGGCTGCTGGCTAGCGATGTGAGTTATTGGCGCAAAGTGGTCGATGGCGGCGACGGCGGGGAGACGACGTTGGTTAGGTTTAGGCGGTGTGGGTAAGGGTTGGTTGCGGCGCTGCTAGGGAGTGGAGAGTGGAGAGGTGGTGGTAGAGAGTGGAGAGGATTTAGGGTTGGTTGCGCGCTGCTCTCTGAGAGAGTAGAGTGGAGAGTGAAAGTAGTAAGAGTGAATGATGGGTTGGTTGCGCGATGAAGACAGTTTTTTGTTTTAAGTGAAAAACATTTTGCGAGGGATATTCATTCATTTCCGACCGAAATTTCCCTCGGAAAGTAGAGAGGGATTTAAATTCCATCAGAAATATAAGCGGGAAATGCACTAAACACATAGCGAGGAAACTATATATCCGTCGGAAACGAAGATATTATCGAGAAAAAAAAAAGCCCTCGGAAATATGTGGTAGGTAAATCAGCACATTCTTGTAGTGACATTTTTCCATTCACATTTTTTTAATTATTATACAAAAAATATTAAAGTATACCATAACATAATAAATATTAAAGGCAAATCTTTTAAAGTTTTTGAAACCATGAATACTTTATTAATTTCTATCTTACAAAAATGATCTTATTTAAAAATGAGTAAAATTATATTTGTTTGACCAAAAATAATGAGTATTAAATTTTTTTGACCAAATTTAATATTAAGTAAAATTAATTTTTTTTCTAGATCTCCTTCATTATTTAATAATGAGTATTAAATTTTTTTGACCAAAAATATTGAGTATTAAATAAAAAGTACTCTTTATAAATTTTTTTGACCAAAAATAATGAGTATTTTTTTGACCAAAAATAATGAGTATTTAATTAAGAGGCTTATGTATATATAGATATCATATTTTCATAAGCTTTACGTTAACAAAGGTTCTTTAACAAATAATTGTTTGTAGATAGTTTAAGTTTTTGAAGGGTTGCTTGGCCATGATATTTATTTTAAATTACAAATAGGACAAATATATTATATTTTTTTATACTTTCTTTCACCAGAATATATAAAATAATGGAAAAACGCGACATTAAAGGCGAAATAAAACTTTCTTTTCAAAAATACAATTATACAATAAATCCAAAATAATAATACTCTATTCCACACAAAAAAAAATCATTGGAAAAATCACATAAGATGTAAATACATAAGATCTCCTTCCCCAAACCCTAACTCATCTCCCTTTCTCTATAAAATATCATTAAATCTTCCTTATTTTCCATTGCTTCAGAAGTTTTTACTGGTAAGGGCTAGGTTCCATAAACTCATGTTCCTCTTCTTCTTCTCCTAGTCATGAGCTTTTTTGTCTCTCCTTGCTTCCATCTTTCTCATTTACTTGCTTGTAGAGAAATTTTTCAACTCATTTTCTCTAGTTTTTCTTTAATGATTTTATGTTGACGGTATGGATGAATTAAGGCATAAACTTTCCCCAGATCTATAAATCTACGAACTTGAAATAGTTTAAAGGAAAGATCTAAGCCTTGGTGATCATTCTTACTTTTGTTGGGGTGTTGTTAAAAGAAAAAAGTAAAGATCTTCCTTTGGAGCCTTTAAGGCTGTGACCTAGTGGAGTTTGAAGGAAAGCGATTTGCTTGGTTTGGTTCTTAATTTGATGTTGTATTGTTCTCAAAATTGTTGAAATGAAAAGAAACCTTTTAGATCTAAGTTTTTCTTTCAAAAAGAAGCTGTTTTATGGTGAGATGATTCTAGAATGATACCCTTAAGAAGTTTTGAACTTTAACTTAGATTTTGCAAAATAACTAAGCTAATTAAATGTGCATCACTTTCAAAAGATTATAGATATCCCTATTCACTGTTGAAAACAGTGGGGTATAACTAGGGCATGGAAAAGGAAAATTTTGTCCCATACTTTCATTGAGGAGGTCGTGAGCATGTGTATGTGTTTAGAGTTAAATTTTTTAAAAATTCTTGACTAAAACAATTTGATCTTAATGAGGCTATAAGCCATATACGTGTAATGGTCTATGGTTTTTGCTTTCTAAAAGACCTATATTTTGTTTATAGGGTTTCCTGGATCGTGATCTCGTTCGGGACTGATTTGTGGAGCTTGCTGTTAGTTATCTTGTGTAGTAAAGCGCCTATGGTAAGGGTATCTTACAAATATCTAGTTATGTGCAAACTGTAATTGAACATGTGCGTATTTTGCTTGGTTGTTGTGATATGGTAAACAAGATTTGATAGTATTGCTTATGTCTATGCCTTAACCGATTGATATGTTCTTCAAGCATATGTGAAACCTTGATTACAAATTTACATCTACTAATATTATGGGTTTTAATTGGTTGATAATATGTTTATTAATGACATGACATGTATATTTGTTGTCTGCCTATTATTTCCCTATTCTTTCCTATATTATGTTTGAATGAGAAGATTACATTGAATCCAGTTATCCAATGACTGTGGATGCGACCCAGCCAATGGAGACTATGATCCGAATTCCAGAAGTGCAGCTACAGAAGTCAATGACCTCCTTTGAGTTTCCAAATATGGAGCGGCTTCGTGTGCCGGGGTAGTTGACCACACACTGGGAAGGTGGTTGAGACATCATTTTTTGCTCACGCAGGTGACAGTCACCTGTGGGACGAGTGAGTATACCGTCTTGATTCCTGAAGTGGCGTAAAAGGGGGCACAAAAGCGTGTGGAGGATATTAGATAAAGGTGGGGCCTTTCTGAGGTTTCTTCTGAGATTCACCACAAGACTACATTTTTTGCTACACCCAGGGTAGATGGATCAATTGAACTATCATGTGAATCTAATGGTTAGGATTTTATCTTTGTACAGGTAACTCTATTATCTCCTTCATTACTTAAGTCTGAGTGGGTGCCTTTGTATCGCACAGTCCAGCATTCCAGGGAATTTGTTATCACCTTTCCAAGAGCATACCACTGTGGCTTCAGGTGTGGCTTCAACTATGCAGAGGCTGTGAATGTGGCTCCGTTTGATTGGCTTATGCACAGTCAGAATGTTGTTGAGCTTTACAGACATTAGTGTCGTAAGACATCATTGTCCCATGACAAACTATTATTTGGAACTTCTCGGGAAGCTATACATGTTCTTGGGGAGATAAATCCTCATGGGAAAGGAAATCCGTAATATTTAAAATGGAAAAGTGCTTGTGGAAAAGATGGAGTTCTTCCCATGGAAGTTAAGGTAATATTTTTGCTCTCTCGTCTTTGATCATACTCTCTCTTGTCCTATTTATAAGCAAAATTTGGAGTTTTAGGTTCACTGAATAGCTGATGTATCTGGTCATTGAATAACTGGTGTATCTGATACATCAGTTATTCAATGAGTTGATGTATCTAATACATCAATTAATCAATAAGCCTAAAACTGCAATTTTTTCTTATAAATAGGACCAGAGAGAATATGATCAAAGACAAGAGAGCCAAAATCATGTGTTGGTAGGAACTCCATCTTTTCCACAAGTACTTCTCCATTTCAAATATTTTGGATTTTCTTTCACATGAAGAGTTATCTCCCCAAGAACATGTACAGCTTCCTAAGAAGATCCAAATAACAGCTTGTCATGGGACAATGATGTCTTACGACACTGTTGACTGTAAGTCTCAACAACATTGTGATCGTGCATAAACCAATCAAACGGAGCCTCATTCACAACCTTGCACAGTTGAAGTAACAGCTGAAGCCACAATGGTATGCCCTTGGAAAGGTGATAACAAATTCCCTAGAATGCTGGTCTTTGCGATACACATGCACCCCCTCAGACTTAAGTATTGAAGGAGATAACTGAGTAACCTGTACAAAGATAAAATCATAACCATGGTTTCTACAAATTACAACTTATAGTGTGTCATTTCTGCGCTCAATCTCTACCTTTCAAGCTTGTAATTATCGCCGGGTTACTTATTCAGCAGATGTAACCCATGGGTTGTATGATTTATGAATTTGTATTCGACTTTTTATGTTGCACTGACAAGGCCAAAATAAGGGTACACAACATGAATTCTTCAAATTACTAAGTTTCTTGGTGTCTTAGGTCATTTAGTTGTGATGGCCGCTTTTAGTGGTTCATTTTAGGCTTAAGGAAATTTTTGATACAAGGTAGATTTCTCCATCATGAATTATGCCAAGCAAGAATTACATTATATGGGAGCAAATGATATGTATTGATCAACCCGAGTAGTTGGGGATATGGGAGCAACTTTATCTATTACATTAGTTGTTAATCTGTAGAATTCATAGTGTACTATTCAAGATATAATAGAGAACAATAAAAAATCACAATGCCTAATAAAAATCAAGTCCCACCAAATAAAAAATCACTTGTATAATACTTTGGCTAGACTTTAAAAAGTTGTCACATAACTTATAGCTCCAATATTGTTTTTTTTTTAGATAAGCAATATTCATTTAAGGGGGGCACTAGGGGTGCACCCAACCCTTACAAAGATATGGGAAGGGGAGAGGCCTCATTAAAACCTACCTGGGCCAAAACCCTTTCGGAAAAAGACCCAAGGAGGGAAAAAGAGTACCTCAATAGCATGGTTGACTACAAAGATGAAATACAACCCAAGGGGCAAGAACACCAATCCGAAAAGGATACCCCGCTATTTCTCCCCTTCCTACCCACAAACCAGCTCCATGATACAAATTTAATGGAGTAAAGAACAGAATTTACATTAATAACAACCCCCTGAAATAAAGTTCTATTCCTGGCTTGTAGCATGAAAAGTTTTTCAAGTCCATTCATAGTATGAGCAAAAAAATGGAAACACATCGAAGAATATCCTAAATCATAGGTCACGGGTTTTATGTTGTAAATAAAGAAGGTTAGTCGACTAAATAATAATCTATATCATCATGTAGATGTTAAAAACACTTGTCCATCTATACAATAGATCTTTTGGTATATATAGACAATAGATCTTTTGCTTTTGAAAAAAAAAATTAATTCACTGTGCATTCTACATATCAACAACTAATGGAAGTGTATTTCCATATATTCCTATAATTAAATACACCAAGCATTGTTAGTTGATCGAGAAAATGGAGGAATCAGAACTGGCATAATTTCTTTGATTTTATGAATACCAATTTGGAATCACTAATCCATGCAAAGGCTCTAACCGATCGAGGAAAAGGTATTCTGAAAAAAGAAAACAAAGCTTAAGCATCAATATCGATAAATAATGCGTTCCTGAGTTATAATGCAATAACTTAAAAGCTTATTGTTGAGCCTAAAATCAAAACCGCAAACATGATTTCACTTCTATCTGGTCGCTCAATGCATAAATAAAAGAAGAAATGGGATTTGGATCTTAACCGCCCTATTATTTCTAAAATATTGAGTAGGAAAAGTTCTAAATTCTTATTTCCTCCAAGATATAATGGGTTTAAAGTTCATTATAAAAATCAAGGTGCTTTGTAGATTTCTATTATAATATGTCCAATGAACAACCACAAGTGACCCAACTGCATTTTTTTGTATTGGTTATTTTCTAAACTGGGCGTCCCTTTGCTATCAAACTCATGAGGACTCTTATCTACACAACTAGGGTTTCTACTATCCATATTCATGTTATAAACTTCATTTACTTCACAAATTGTCGCAAAAAAGTTATGCGGATAGTTTTTTTTTTTTTTAGATAAGCAATTTGTTGTATTAATACCGAAACAAAAAAGGGGGTACACAAGGCGTGCACCACCCCGTACACCTAGGGGCCTCATTAAAACCTCCGAGGGCCAAAACCCAGTGGGAAAAAGACCCAGGGAGGGAAAAAGAGTACCCCGACTACAAGATACATTCACAAGTCATATATGATATTAAAATAACGATAAACAACCCAACGGGCAAACATGTCAATCCGACCATTCCACCCGAACCTTTCTCCCCTTCCGAGCTTTGAACCAACTCCATGCACAATATTTGACACTTGTGACTATCTCAAGAATGGTAGCTATCTCCCCTTTGAAAACAAATTTGTTCCTTGCCAGCCAAATCATCCAGATGACCGCCAACCAAATTAAGTGTTTAACCCCTTTCTTTCCTCTTGCCAATTTACCGAACTCCTGGAAATGCGTAGTGACATTCCTATAAACGCCAAATGACTCCCCCATCCAATAAATAATTTATTGCCATATATTTTGGACGACTTCACATTCAATAAACAAATATGTTACCGTCTCATCCTCCTTAAAACATAGAACACAGCTGCGATCTCTCTGAGATTGTAAAACACCTCGCCTAAACAAAGCATCCCTTGTTGCCACTTTGTCCAATAAAACACGCCAAGCGAAAATTAAAACTTTCGAAGGTGCATCATTCTTCCATAAATTCCAGCAAGCTTCGGCCAGTCCAGCCTCCACCTGACCCCTCGGACCTGCAAAATAATTAAGCAACCAGCAGTAACATTTTCGCACAGAGAAACCAGCTGCAACGTCGAGTGAAAAGACCCAGCGATCATCGACCATCAGTGAAAGTGCAGCAGGCCGTAACATATCCTGCAGATATTCGACAGATTGCAGCTCTTCCGGTAAAAATTCTGCAGCCCAATCCCAGTTCCAGCTCCATATATCGTCACGCCAAGACCCCATCTCAGATATAACAACATTTTTTTCCTTGCATCTGCTGTACAGAGACGGAAACAGATCCAAAAATCTGTTGGCATGTGATGAAAGTGTATCTTTAACCAATTCATCATCTTCCCAATCGGGTAAGGAATCCTGCTCATCATCATTAACTCAAACCATTTTATTTTCCATTGATAAGTCCATATAATATTGTCACACACTCTGAAGATATTTTGTTTGGAACACATTCATTTGATAGATTCTTGCTTTTCATCCTCATGAATCTTACTTTTCTACCTAGATAACCCACTTTTCGACTTCCTGCCTCCTTGAACAACCACTTCAATGGAAGGACATGCAAGAGCTATCTACCTTTTATCAACTCAGATTTGGAATTGCAGCTATGTATTCACTACTGCTGAATTAAGCTATTCATGAATTCCCGAGCATCCCGTTGGGCATGAAATCCAATCCGAGTAAGAGTATCCGGAGTTCCTCCCTTGCCTTGAAATGAACCATCTCCAAGATAGCGCCTTTACGTGATTCGCCACTCCTTTGATATAAACTATCTCACCCGAAAACTTCATTTTGTTCCTTGACATCCATAAGAACCATATCACTGCTATTCAAATCATATACCTTGTTCTACCCAATATTTTCCCTCTGACAAGGAACCGTGATGCATAACGTGGGAGATTAAGTCATTGTTGTGTACAGTTACAATACTTAACTTGTTGGAAATAGTCAATTATAATTTTTAAGAAAATGCAAAAGAGTGGAAATTTAAGAGATAAATTTGTGGGTGGATGTATCTAGAGTCTTGGGAAGGTGTGGCAATAAATGTCACTAAGTCTTACGCATGCATGGAAATCATATTCTCTCCTATAAATAAAGAGACTTGTGAAGAGGTGAAAACATCCCCACTAGAGAGGTGAGGCATCCCCTTTTGGGTGATCATGTGGAGAGGTGAGACACCCCCATCCCACCATGGGTGATCATATGGAGAGTGAAACATCTCCATTTCGAGAAGTGAGTATTCATCCTCGGGTGACTATGTAGAGTTGATTCTACCAAGTCCTAGGTAAAGAAGAGTGTTGGTTATCATTTGTTGTGAGATGTGAGTGTTATCATTCCTTGTAACTCTTAGAGTGAAAGAGTCTTGTAGGGTGATACACACATTGGGGTGGGGTTACAAATTGTTGCAATCATATTTGAGAAGATGAATGAATTGTGCTGATGTGTTCTCGTGAATGTAGGCAAGAGGTGTCGAACCACATAAATTATTTGTGTGTTCTTCTCCATTCTTTCCTTTATTTTTGTTGTGTGTTCGTCTATATTCCCTCAAAAATCCTTGGACGTGTGGGTTAATCCGTTAACGTGTGCAGTTTTCCCCAACATAACCGACCAGTGATCTCGCTCCATACCGAGTAGGCGAAATAGGAGGAGATAAAGAGTTGACTAGTCGTCTTATCGTGCTAAAAGTAGAAGCTACAAGAATACTCATGTGCGGAATTGATGACGCCTCTCCTTATTAAAGCGTCCCTTGTTGCAGTCCTTTGTTGAAGCACGCGCCAAGCAAGAACGAGAGCCTTTGACGGAACATCACACCTCCATAGCTTCTTGCATGCTGTATGGAATTCTGAGGCCATCTCTGTCGCACTAACCTGTATCAAACAAACAATTCACCCATATCACACACTCTAGCTTTTTTGTTTCTGTTACTCTATATAACCTTGGAAATAAGAATTTAATAGGCATCTCGTCTGCCCACTTATCCTCCCAGAATGAGAGGATAAGTGGTTTATCGCCAACTCAGCAGGGAAGATGAAAGCTTTCTCTCTATTGTTAAGGCTGAAAAACTCCGAAGAGATAGTGTGGGGAGTGGAATAACAGGAAGCATTTGAACAAATCAGGGCTGCCTTAACAAATCCCTTGGTTCCTCCTCTACCTGGGAGACCATTGAAGCTCTACATTGCAGCTGAAGACCAAGCCATTGGTTGCCTCCTAGCACAGGATGATGACAATGGTGTCGAGCGAGCTGTTTATTATCTTAGTAGGATTCTCAACGATGCGGAGAGTAGATACTCTCCTATTGGAAAACTATGTTTATCATTGTTTAATGCTTGTACAAAATTGGAGTATTATCTATTACCCAAAGAGGTTCTAGTTGTGTGAAAAGTTGATATTATAAGGTTCTAGTTATACTGTTAAAGGTTGTCAAAGGACAAGCCGTAGCCGATTTTCTCGCCAAACACCCGTGTGTGGAAGTACACGATCCTCCTGTTACCAAGTGGCTTCAGCCTCAAGAGAGGGGGTGAATTGAGATTTTAAAAACTTCTCCCCATATTAACGACTTAATTAGATTAATTTTCGCGCAGGTTTATGGAAGCAAAGGAAAAAGAAAATAAAGCAATAAAGAATACAGCAGATTTATACTGGTTCGGTCACCTCCCAATGACCTACGTCCAGTCCTCACACCCTTGTGAGATTTTCCACTAACACAACAAGGCTTACGGGTGCCTTGGAAACCTTTACAGACTCAGGCACTCTTCTCCTAGGATACCCCACCTATGAAGAGCCCTCAAATCTATAACAACAATAACAAGAGATACCCCACCCCTGTTACAACCAGCTGCCCCAGAAAGATACCCAACTTCCTTGTACAAACAGCTACCCTAGAGAGATACCCCACTCCCTAGTACAAGACACAACGATAAAACAATTAGGCTTAATTACAGTTTTGGTCCCCCTATATTCACCAATTCACGATTTTGGTCCCCCAAGTTTTAATTTGACGAATTTGATCCCCCTATGTTTTGGTCCCCAGTTTTGGTCCCCCTATATTCACAAATTCACAAAGATACCCAGTTTTGGTCCCCCTAGGCTTAAAAACACACTTAGAGCAAGTGTACTCTTTCGCAGAAGTAGTATAAAAGATTATCGTATCCACAGGGGCTAATTAACAAGTACCAAACTAGTCGAGATTATTTATTGTTTAGACGAACCAATAGTTTGATGATTATAGAGACAAAATAAAAATAACAAAATAACTAGAATTAAAATACTAGATTTAATCGATAGAGAGGGGTCTAGGGTCACGGTTTCACTTGCAAGATTTGATTCCCCTATGTCTAATTCTACCCGAATTCCTTTATTTTATTTAATTACCAATCCCTTTACTAAATCTATTAATCCGTTTGGTCATTCGTGATTAATATTCTTTTTCCTAAACTAACCCTTGTTTGGTCATGCAAGAATTTAAGTTGAGGAAAAGCATAAAGAACAGAAAGGTTGAATGATTGGAAGACTAAATTAAAGTTTGGTCATGCATTAATTATAGTCCCAATTATCCTATAGGTCCACCAACTAATTGCAGTACGGTCGTCGATCAGCTAATTGATTATGAACATGAAAAGGGTAGCTAATCCTAATTATGTGATAAAAATAATAGGACAATATTAATTGAAATAAAAACCGGAATTCAGATATGAAATTAGAACATAAAAAGGTCTCTAAACATGCAAGATCCACCTAAGACCCTAGAAGAGGATTTAGCTATCCAAAGTCAAAAAGAACAATAAAATAGAAATTAGAGTCATGAATTACAGAGATAAAAATAACCCAGAAATTAGAGAAATATTATTTTGAGACTCCAGTCTCCTTTTTCTGCTCCAAAGCTCTCTCACCACTACTAGAAAATGGGATTTTAGCGTCCATATTTTAGCGTCGGCCATGATGCCCACGCTAATAGCGTCGGCCTAGAGTCGACTTGACCCACGCAACCCACAAATTTATTTTCTGTTGAAAAAAAAAATTAGCGTCGGCTCTGGCGGACGCTAAATGCTTAATTTTTAAATATTACTATTGTTAGCGTCCGCTTTGGCCGACGCTACCTCTCTGTTTATTTTACTATTCTCATTCTCACTCTCACACTCTCGCTGACTCTCACTCTCCTCACCCTATCCTCACTTTCACTATTCTCACTCTCACACTCTCGCTCTCACTGTCCTCATCCACCGTTCTGCCTCCCTCACTCTCAATCACCACCACCCCACCTCCACCCACACTCCCCATCGTTGTGCTCGATTCCTCCCTCAATCCCTCCGTTCTGCCATTCTCTTTTCGTTCACCGCGAATCTCAAACCCACTCACTCAAACACTATTAGGGTAACACTAATCATCTTCCTCTCTGTTCTCATCTTCGATTTCCAGTAATATTCTTCCCTCACGTTCGATTCATTGCTTCTCACTACTCACAAGCACTTGTTGTACCGTTCAGAAACCACTCACCGCTCGCCGCTCAGAAACCACTCGCCGCTCGCCGCTCTGAAACCAACCACGCTCGTAAACCGTTCGATCGATTGCTTCTCACTACTCATAATCTGTTCCATCACGTTCCATTGTGGCTAATTTGAGGTTAGTGTCTTCTTATTAGTAAAAGATTGGGGGTTTTGGGAATTTTCAATTTAGGGTTTAAAAACTGTTTTCATCTTGTGTTTCTTTTGTTGTGAAAAGTTTATTGATTAGTAATAAAAAATGATTAGGACGCATGTTCTACTTGCGTTTTCAATTCAGATCTAATGGTTTTTTAACTTGATATGGCACACTTCTTGCGTTTTCCCTGTCACAGTGAATGCAAATTGATTAGGACGCATGTTCTACTTAATCTAATGTTGTCTATCTGAGGATTGTTTAATATATGTGCACTAAGGGAGCAATCTTGATATTACTATATTAGCATATGGTTATGAAGTTTTACCTTTAACTCATTGTAAATCAGGATGGTCATAAGAAATTCAAATATTCATACATTCTTACTCTTTTTTCCTCTGTAACTCTTATATGCTTACTGTCTTCTATACAATATATATTGGCTTTTGGGTATGGGCTATTGTCAGTAGTCCTGTGCTGTAATATGCCATTAAACACTTTGTTCAGTAAATTGTATATATCCAGCACCATTAGTACTGATAGTGTGTTAACTAATTTTATGAGAAATTCTATATATGGAATAGGGTTTGTATGAAGAGATCTATCCTCTTCATTATATGCAGGTAGTCCCAGGCATGAACACAGCTCAAGTCCAAATCCATCAAGGGAAGATTCTGTGAGAATCTCTCAGCATCATTCACAAAAGTATGATGGCAAGGAACAAGACTGACAATACAGTAGAAATCACTATGGCAGAAGCAGTGAATCTCTTAGACATTCTGACCGACAGTCATCCCGGAGCTCCCATGGTCACTCTAGGCATGACAAGTATGCAGATGAAGATAGATTTCGTGAGAAGCTATCATTGCGTTCAGGACGCGGGTCACGGGGTGATCATGTGAGAGAAGAGAGTGATGGCAGGTCAAAAGATTACCGGCGTAGTATGGGCAAACATTCATGTGACAAATATGAAAGGTCTGACTACAGAAGCAGGGACAAATGATTTTTTGTGAGGCATAGTAAATTATATGTGAGGCATAGTAAATTTTTTGTGAGGCATAGTAAATTATATGATTTGTTCTCTCACAAATGATTATAGTATTATTTGTTATCACGTACAAAAGCAGATGACAGGAAGACTTCAAGTTCAAGGCTTTCTCATGAGAACAAAGCAGATATAGGGGCTACTAGGACCAGTGGTTTTGATAAGGGCAATGATCTAGATGCTGCAAAATTTGCAACCATGAGGGCTGCTGAATTAGGTATACACTACTTTCCTGAAAATTGGCCTATTACTGGGACATAGACATATCTTTGGTTTCTATGGTTCATTGATCATATTCTGATTAGAGCTTCATGATTTCAACTTTTAACTATTTGCAGAAGGTGGATTGTTGTGGATTGGATGTATGTCATTGGCACGACTATTGCTTTCTATTTTTTAAACACATGTTGTGTCTGCTATTAATTTTGTATAATTTCCCTTTAGAATTTAAAAATGGGGTTTTTTTCTTTTCCAAATATTATGTTTCCAATTCTTTAAAATTTTAACAGAAAAATGATTTTAGCCAAGCACATTCTAGTTTTGACTTTGATTCTAACACTTCTAGATCTCGTCCATGTCGTAATTATTTACATTTTGATACTTGACAGTTAATAAGAACTTGCCCGGGGCTGGTTCCTTGACTACTGACCAAAAGAAGAAACTGTTGTGGGGAGCTAAAAAGAGCACACCCACAGAAGAGGTATCTTTGATTATTTTGTTACATTTTCCTTTTCTTGCCTGGATCCTTTACCTTTGAGTATTATACATGGTATAGACTAAAGTGTTTTTTTGGGGGGGGGGGGGTCAATACTCAAATGATTGATTGCTTATTGACACTTCAAATTTACAATGGGTGTGTTTGGTACTCCTTGGGTGCTGGGAGAAGCAGTACAAGTAGTTGAGTTATACACTCGTAGCACAACTTTTTGTTCTGTCTGTTGTTTAATGATTGATACTTTGCCTGAGTAGTTTTGTGGAAGATGGGGCGATGATGGAGGAGGCTTTTTTTTTACCTATCTGGTGCATTTGCTTTTCATATTTACAGGATTGGTATAGCTTGAAAAAGCATAACTGTATTAGCATATTTTTGACCTGAAGCTTACAGGTATGTCAGATATTACCTTAACTTGCAAACTACTTTATTGAAAAATAATCAAAAGGCAATTCTCTGATGCTGAAGGAATTCTTGAAACATTAGCTGGGTATTTAGTGTCCTTTTCTTCCTGTTTGTTGTGGATTCTTGATTAGCAGTTGTATCACTTTAGAGGGTAGAGTAAGACATTTCAGCCCTTGATGAAAAAATCCATTGTTGATATTCTAATACATTCATGATTTTTTGATTTATTCATTGATAGTTAAGATTACTTGCTCTATCTTCTAAAGTGAATTACCCACTTTAGAAAAAATGGATTCCACTCTAGGTGAACCCAGCCCCCAAAGCGAGAGAAGTTGGGGTCATTTTGTGCTTAAGCAGAAACTCAGTCTGACCTGAGCTGCCACGACCTCTGGTTGGTGCTGCACTCTTTTGATGTCGTTTACTGTCCCATAATGAGTGAAGTTTGTTTATAAATTTATGCTGTTAGTTGTCCTGTTAAGTTGACTTGAATTGTTACCCACTTGTCTATTTCGTTTTGCATAATGATACATTTGTTGAGGATGTATATGTGGTAAGAGAATGAGTAGGGGGAAGTAGTGGGTGTCTTAGGCCTATTATTTTGGATAACCTCTGTCTTAGGTTTCTAATTTGTTGAGGATGTATATGGACAACTAGAATTGGAGTTGTAACTTGCAATGCAACCCTGATTACTCAATTATTTTTTTAAAAAAAAAATTACATTAGCGTGGGCCTAGCTGACGCTACGCATTAAGTTGACTATTCTGATGTTGACTTTAGCGTCGGCCAGGCCGACGCTACCCTTTAAGTTGACTATTCTGTTGTTGACTTAAGCGTCGGCCAGGCTGACGCTAACTTAATTCGTTGACTTTTTTTAAATAACTAAGTAGCGTCGGCCATGCAAGTAGCGTCGGTTTTAGCGTCGGCCAGGCCCACGCTACAGTTAGCGTCGGCTAAATTTACGGGACGCTACCATTACCTTCGAACATTTTAGCCTCGACACGTGGCCGACGCTACTCCGACGCTAATTCACTGTTAGCGTCCGCTTTTGGCCTGTTAGCGTGGGCTTTTGGCCGACGCTAAAAGTTGTTTTTCTAGTAGTGCACGGTATCAAAAACGGGTACCCAAAACCTGCTCCTCACTCTCCTGTGCGTTGCCGGCGCTACTGTTTCCTTGTGTTGTTGTTCCTGATTATGTTGTGTATGTACGGCTCCTGTTCTGTGTTGAATTGCCGCCCCCCTCCCTTTCTTATTGCCCAAGCTCTCTTTTTTTATAACTCATGTCCTTCCTTTTGTTTTGGTCATGTCATGATGACCTTCCTTTTCTTTTTCTTCAATTTTCGGCCACTAACTAATTCTCAACAATTGGGCTTTATATTTTTCTCTTTCTTTTAAATGGACCAGGCTTAGTGACTTGTTTCTTGCCTTATTTCAGTCCATCTCTTTTATGTCACACACTTTCTAAATTAAAAGGCTCGATACACATGGTCATTCTTTGTCACCAAAAGTCACGTGAAGAATTGACAATAATGAATTCTTGTGTTAATGACGCCTCCATTTTGCTCTAAATATCTCATTGATACTTTTTCTTTATTTATCTTCTTTACTACAAAATAAAGAGCAAAGTAAGTCACTTATTTATTTACATGATAATAGTTGCTCTTAAAATGGCTCAAAAATATCTCTATAAATACACTAAATTAGGGTTTATCACCTCGGCTAGCCGATTCAACGTCAGCCGAGTAGCCCTCGGCGAAAACGAGCGTCTACACAACCATAACAATATAGATATGTAATCAAGGTTACACAAACATGAAGAACATATCAATCACTTAAAGTATACACATATGCATATATCTCAATTCTATTTATCATATCACAACAACCAAGAAAACATGCACATGTTCAATTATAGTTTTTAGATGAGTAGAGAAATGTAAGATATCCTTACCGTGGGTGCTTTACTACCGAAGCTAAGTAACGGTGAGCTCCGAAAATCACTCCCAATCACAATCAAGGTAGCCCTATCAACAAAATATAGATATTTTAAAAAGTAAAAACCCTAGACCGTAACACCTATATATATGGCTCACGGCCTCAAACTAAAATTTTGGGTAAAGCTACTTTAAATCTTTCTGCTCAACTCACACTTAGGGTATGTTTGGGAGGGGGTTTTGCAAGGGGGATGGAGGGGAGAACTTGAAAAAGATTAGTCTATATTTTAATATGTATTTAAGATTTTAAAAAATTAAAAGAACAAGTTGATAGATATCAATATAACATTTTTAATCACACTTGATTTATGTTTAGAGACATTTTATAGCTTTCTCAATTCTAAATTGAAAAATATGCCCTCCCCCCCCCCCCCCCAAAACCCCCTCCCAAACATACCATTAGATATTTTAATGTTCAAACCATTTTACACAAAGATCATACATTTTTCTTTGTAACATCGCTACAACACTTAACCTTTGAGATTAAACTATTTTAGGCAAGAAAATTTAGAAATTTCAACTCTAAACACACACACACACACATGCTCATGACCTCCTCGATGAAAGTGAGGAACCAAATTTTCTCTTCCTAGCCCTAGTCATGCCCCAAAGTTTTCAAGAAAGAAAAGGGATATGATCTCTAATCTTTTGAAAATGACACACAGTTAGTTAGTTTTGCAAGATCTAACTTAAAGTTTAAAACTTTGTAAGGGTATCATTCTAGAAATCATCTCACAATGAAAATAACTTCTTTTTGAAAGAAAAACTTAGATCCGAAATGTTTTTTTTTTCATTTCAACACATATGACAACACAACATCAAATTAAGAATAAAAGGCCTATAAAAAAAATTAAGAATAAAAGAAAGCAAATCTCTTTCCAAGGTTTCAAATTGCGGACCGCAACACCTGTTGCGGCCGCAATATTGCGGTTGCGGGAGTCGCCGCAACGGCATCCCACCGCAATTGCGTTGTGATCTTCAATCCCCTGTTTTTCCGCAACGTAACCGCATCGTAACCGCAATGGAACCGCAACAACACCGCAACGACGTTGTTTTAACCACATCAGCTTCAAGCAGTACTTTGTTGTACTCAGTAGTCAGTACAATCCGATAATCAAATTTCCCAGCCAGAAAAGGAGACTCTCTTACCTTTCTACTATTCTTTTTCTTCCACTTTACTCATTTAGAAGAAAAATCAGATTTACATCTACTGATCTACCTTCCTTCCTCTCATTTACTTTCCTTTCCTCTCTTCTCAAAGACTCCACGCCACCTCTCTCCCTCTTTCTGGTAATGTTTCTCTCCTGATCTGGTTCTATTTTCTTCTCATTTCCTTGCTGCTCCACCAAGATTTGATGTCTCTGTTTTGTTGTTTTGTTTTCTTCATTTGATTTTTCAGTTCTTCTAATCTTCTTCTTTGGTATTAGTTAGCTGCTGTGGGGGTTGTTATGTGCCACTGTGGGGTTTGGGTTGTGATGGAGTGAGTGATGGTGTGTGACTGTGTGTGTGTCGTGGGGTGCGGGGTCTGTGTGTGGTTGAGAAATGTGGGGTTTGTGTGTCGTGACTCGTGTGTTGTGATTTGTGTGTGTGTGGTTGAGAAGTGAGAAGGATTTGAGTTTTGACTTGTGTGTGTGGGTTTATGGTAGTGGCCAGTGGGTGGGTTTGTGGCTTTTGTTTTGTCTTTTTTTTACCCCAAAATGTGGATCATGCGTGGGCTGTAGTGTGGCTGTTGGCCAGCATCACTTTTTTGCACAATTTGTTTTTTTTATCAATGAGTACTAATTTGGTCAAAAAAACAATGAGTATTAATTTATAGTTAATTAAATTATTTGTATTGAAATTTGAAAGTGTGTGTCTTGTGTGGTGACAATATGACGTTGCTTTTTACAATCAGATATGAAGTGTAATCTCAATTTGAGTCTAGTTTCGTTTAAATTAAAACCATTTGTGACTTGGTTTGTATTATATATATATATATATATATATATATATTTGACCAAGATATGTTATATATTATATACTATGAAATTCTTACTTCTTTATGCCATGCTTATATTTGCTTAAATAATAGATTTTAGAAAGTTTTATTATTTAGATTATGTTTGTTTCACTACAACTAGTGATCTAATGTCTTGAAAATGAATTAAAGTTTATAAAAAAAAACTATAAATAAAATATATATAAAGAATTACAAATACTATAGGATTTTTTTTAAATTTTTGTGCGAATATAAAAATATTTCACGCCGCATTGACCGCAATACGCATCGCAGCGACCGGAAATGGCCGCAACCGCAACTGTCGCAACCGCAACGCGACCGCAACCGCAATTTGAAACCTTGTCTCTTTCCTTTAAACTCCATTAGATCTCAGCCTTAAAGGCTCCAAAAGGAGAGGAAGATCTTTACTTTTTGCTTTTAATAACACCAGCTCAACAAACGTAAGAATGATCAAGGCTTAGATCTTTAAGTTCATAGATTTAAAGATCTAGAGAAGGGTGAAGTTTATGCCTTTATTAGTTCATCCTTATAAAAAAAACAAGATAAAGTCAATTGAAAAATTGCTCAAAGAGTTAGTAAGCTCACGCTTTGAGAGAGAAACAAGAAGAAATTTCAACACTTAGTTCTCTAACTAAATGGGGGCAAAATATGAGAAAGATAGAGGCTGGGAGAGGAGGAAGCTCACCTCTAGGAGTGAAAGGAAGAGGAAGATAGACTTTTGGAACCTAGCCTTACAGCTTAAAACTTTTGGAGCAGAGGAAAATTAGGAAGATAGAATGGGGTTATATATAGAGAAAGAGGGGGAGGAGTTAGGGTTTGGGGAAGGAGATCTTATTTATTTACATCTTATGTGATTTTCTCAAAGTGTTGTTTGGGTAGAAAAGAGTATTAGTATTTTGGATTCATTGTATACTTGTATTATTAAAAAGATTTTTTTCTTATTCTATAAAATCAGGTTTTTCCTTCGTTTAAATATATTCCAATAGAAAAAGAGAAATTCATAAATTGTATTAATAACCAAACCAAAACCAACACGATTAACCCAGTTGCATAAGCAACCCAGGGACATGGGAGTAGACCCGGTGCTCCGAGTTCTAATCTCGTAGTCAACAAACTCGGTGATGGTGAGTTCGAAAATTTCAACTAAATACAAGTGGAGATTGGCCTTTCGTTGAAAATGTTGGGACACTCTATGGATAGCCAGCATTGGTCCAAATCAAAAATAAATAACCAAACAAAAAAACTAAATTGTAGCATTTAATAAAACATTAAATATTACAAAACCTTTTGAAGCATTGCATTTAATATGTATTATTTAAATGTATCATTTAATTTTTTTCTTAAATAATGAGAAAGAATGTGAATTGATTTCTTGATTACAATAAATACTTACTATCAAATTTAATGTAATTTTCTCTTACCAAAAATATAAAAATTTTACAAAAAAAAGTTAAAAGTAATTTTTCAAAATAGTTGTATCGTTAATCTTTTATTTTAATTATATTTTACTTTTTGACAAAATTTTACTTTTTTTATAGATATAGCTACATTATTTTTTATTCGAAACATCGCTGGCTATCCACAGAATGTCGCAACGCTTTCAACGAAAGACTAATCTCCACTCGTACTTAGGATCAAATTTCGCACTGGCCAACACCGAGTTTGTCCATTGCGGGAATCGAACCCCAGAGCACTGTGTCGACCTTCGTGTCCTAGGGTAAATTAAGCCACTAAGCCAACGGTGTTGGTTACGGCTACATTTT